>WEKY01016949.1:0-36832 GCA_013390045.1 Picathartes gymnocephalus | reverse complement strand
TTTTTTTTTTTTTGGTGAGAACAATAATTCAGTGGAATTGCCACCCCAGGGATGTGGTGGAATCCCCATGGCTGGAGGTTTCCACTGGGTAATCTCAGCCAGGCTCCCTTTCCCACGAAAGGCTGGACCAGGTGATCCTTCCAGCCTGGACTGGGCTATGTGATTATGTACAGTTACTTTCCACAGTGAAGAATTTCCTGTATTTTAAATAATATCTTTGGCAAATGTTTACAGAGTAGATTCATGGGCAGATCAAGTGATTTATTTATTTTTTATAGATAGACATCTATCACATGTTCAACCACATACTATGTTTTCCCCCAGACTAGGTTTTGTGGAAGAATAAGAGAACCAGAACATCCAGCAGTAATTAAAAAACCAAACAAAGAAAAAGCCTGTTCTAAAAAGTTTTATGGATTTCTTTAAGGTGACTGTAGTGGTTGGGTAAATAGATTTTGCTCCATCAGTAACCCAGCCCAGACAGAATCTTCAGTCCCTACCCTTTAACCCTGGCATTTTCCGGAAGAGAATGTGGACCACTGCCTCCTGCTGCTGCCTTTTTGTCCATGACCTTTCCTTGTAGGGAGCAAAACAACCCCAAAAGTTTTGTACATTCACTGCCTTTAACTTGTGCTCTTCCCAAGGGTGCTCACGGGTTGGCCCGAGTGTTCCAAATAAAAGCACAAAGTTAATGTCAATTTAAGGAACAGCAACTCTTCAGCTCGGATGTTTTTTGCAGTCTGTGGCTCTGGATATTCCCAGTTCAGATGGATTATTGTTCTTCCAGATCGTGTAACTTTGTGAGGAATCCCAGTGACAGAAGTGTGAATAATAGAAAAACATTTTAAAAGCATGGAGCAAACCCACAGATCTCTAGATTGTGTTTTAGATTGTAGGGGTGCTGCTGATTTCTTTGAAAGTTGTGAGATAAAGTTCCACAGCTCTTGATTAGTCCCTGTGGTTAATTGTTTCATCCCTGGGTCACGGGCTGCTGCTTCAGCCCCTATCCAGGAATGAGTTTAAAAACAAACAAAATGCTTTTGTTGCCTTAAGCCTCTAAGAGGATGAGGGGAGATGTCACTGTTTGAGGTTGTAGCCTTGTATTTCTTGACAAAAGTGGCTTGAAGTAGCAGCAAATTATCTTCAGGACATCATTTCTTTGTTTCTGTAATTAACTTCTCCTGAAACTGCAGTGTTAATTATGTCCTCTCAGGGATTTAAAGTGTTGCAAATGAAGAGTTGGGCAGGGGAGTATTTTAAAGCTTGTGTATGGATTTAAGTAGGCAAAGAGAGGGGAAAAAAAAAAGAGTTTCCCTGAGGTGTGACACTGGATCCTGCTCTTTGGAAACAGATGTAGAAATCCAGCAGTCTGCAGGGACTCCAAAGAGCACCTCGGAGTTGAAAACTCTTAAAAAATCTCTAACTAAATGCAGCTGCTTTACACGCAGCGATTGTCTTGCAAGCCAGAAACATGCAGAAAGTTAACTCGGACAAAAGAAAGAGTGTAAACCTTTCCTTCCTCAAGCTCTGGGAAAAAAACCCCCTCAGTCATCCTCAGTTGCAAATTGGATGTTCACACAGTTGTTGTGTGAAATGTTATATCGCAGTTTTTAGGAGTCTGCTTGACTGAGGTTTTTTTCTCCTGTCTCGGTGTTCTCACCTTGCCGTGGGCATCCAGGTGATGGATGCTGCTGCTTCCCAGGGGAAATCGCTCCCTGGCACAGCTGGAGAGTCTCACACCCAGCCGGGCAGAGGTGGACGTGTGATGGTGATAACCCAGCTTGCATTTTGACAGACTCCTCCCTATCGAAACACTTAAACGAGTAGCAAATTCAGTTATTTTACTGTCTTGATCCAGATTTCTGCTTTTAAAAATTAGCAAACCCCGTGCTGTGTCTTGAAATCAGCTCCTTAAAGATGAGCTCAAAGAGATTCTTTGGGGGCAGCCCCAATAATAAATAACAAAGTGACTTTGTAGGGCTTTTGCCACCCTGGTTTCTTTTTCATTGTAATCAAGGAAATATTGAAAGTCAACGAATCTGCACATTTATAAATGGAACAACAGTGAAATGAATAAATGAGAGGAGTTGTCAATGATTCTTTGTATATAACAACAAAATACTGGTGTTAGCTGAAGGATGCTTCTGTGGGGGTGGTGATTGCAGTTTTACATGCTTTATGATGAAGTGCTTTAGAATTCCTGAAATCCTACATTTGGTGTAAAGTTTCATTTGGTCAGGTGCTGCAGAGGAAGTGACATTTTTTTTCTGTCTGTTTACAAGCAGAGTCACTGCTGTCCTTGCCAGGAGTGTGGCATGTGAGAGGCTTGGACATGTTTTAATGTCATTTAATTAGGCTGAAATGACAGAACAGACAGGGATGGCTGTGAAGTTTGCCAGGGTGGAAAAACTGAATAATTTCAGCTTAAATATACATCACTAGTGTGTGATGTAATAAAGCAGCTCTAAATATTACTATTTAATAGTAAAGTTCTTTGAAGTCCCCCAGGGAATATAATGTCAAATACAAGAACTTGCCTATATTTGGAATCGAATGCAATGTGATATTGAAAATGGTGCTCTGCCAAAGTCAGGCAGCTTGGGGAAAAGAAGTAGCTTGAGAAAGGAACCCTTTAGTGAGGAAAGCAATAACCCAGGCTCCTCAGCCTGCTTCCATGCCAGCATCCCGGGGTGAGGAAGATTGCTTCCAGGATCTCCTGAAGTGGAGACACTGGAGTGCCACTGTTTCCAAGTAAACCTGCAGGGCAGTAGAGGAAAGGAAGTGCCTGGTGGCTTCTGGAAAGAATCTCATGGTTCACCTTGGCGGGATGGACATGGATTGTTGGGTAGGATTCCTGAAAAAACAGCTCGGAGTGGTCACCAACAGGAGCAGAAAGCCACAGCACTGCCATGGAGGAGGGACTGGCAGGGATAACTGTGGGGCCAGGGCTGTGTGTGCCAAGCTGGGCTTTCTTTGCTGTTTCTCAACAAGTCATTATCAGGAGCTCATGCCCAAGGCAGGAGCATGAGAAAGCTCAGGTCAAGGCTGCTTTGGCTGCTTTGTTGCTTCACCGAGTTCCTTGGAGGTTTTGTGCCTGATATCCTGTTCTAACAAGCCCTTTTGGAGAGCTGTGGGGAGTCTGGTTGGTCACAGAGGGTAAAGGACAGCAAAAAATGGTCTTGCAGGACATGTCCTGTGTCCCTGTGGGCTGGAATGGGCCAATTTGGGGGTGTTGGTCCAGGCCTGGCTTAACCCACCCAGGCCCTGCTGAGATTTTCTGGTCTCTTTGCTCTTGTGAGGAGGGACAGGACTCTGGGAAATGGCTGAGGCTGAGTCAGGGAGGTTTAGGCTGGATATCAAGAAAAAGGCTCTTCCCCCAGAGGGTATTTAGGCGCCACACAGGCTGCCCAGGGAATGGGCACAGCTCTGAGGCTGCCAGAGCTCCAGGAGCTCCCAGAGACAGGGTGGGATTGTTGGGGTGTCTGTGCAGGGCCAGGAGTTGGACTGGATGATCCTTTTGGATCCCTTCCAGCTCAGGATTCTCTGATTCCATGATGTCACATTGGAGACAGGAATCCTGGGCATATTTATTGTGCCTCGGGAACGCTGAAGGCAAAAAAAAATCTGTCTCCTCTTTGTGTCAGGTAAAGCTAAAAAAAATAATAAATAAGGCAAGTCCCTGTGTTTTCAGGCAAGCCACTCTCCCCAGGAGCTGGAGCAGAAGTGCTGGTGACTTTGTGCAGATGTCCCATGGTCTCTATAAGCCCTGCTGATGCTCTGGCCTGTGCAGAGATGTGCTTTCTCTCACTCACAGATATTTGGGACTAGCTTTAAGTTAGGACTTTGCCATCCCAATATGCACTGGGAAAGTTTCATAACTGGGTGAGTTCTTGAGAAAAGTTCGTGCAGGCTCTGGGGGAAGCCTGCATTTTATTAAAAGCTTTTTTTCAAGCTGCTCAGGTCATACGCTGAAACTGATACAGCACAAGGGCTTCCTGTGACCTCCTGCTCCTTCCCTCCCAGGGCTGTCCCTCTGTCCTGTTCCCAGATGCTCTGTCTGCAGCACAGCCCTGAACATCTGCTGCAGGCACATCCAGGCAGGAGCTGGAATGGTGGAGCTGTGAGCTGGAGCACAGCAGAGGCCATGGGAAATGGAGAGATCAGAGATAAGCGAGGCAAAAACGCCCGGCAGCTTTGTAACCTCCTCGCACATTCCCTCCAGAGACTGGGAATGGAGCAGGGGATGCTTTTCCTACCCTGGGAACTTGAGACTGGCTCTGGAAGGATGTGCACTTCCACTGTCACAATGTGAACATTCCTCTGCAAGGCTGCTCTGGTGGGCCAGTCTCCCCCTGAAGATGCTAAGCTGAGCTTTAAAGGATGGAGGTGTAAATGTAAAGAGCTGCCTGAGGGTGCCCATGGTGTGGCTGGTCCATACAGAACACCATGGCTACTCCTGCAGAGTGCTGGACCAGGAGGGATTGGGATCTGGGTGGTCTTCTTTCAAAATTCTTGAGGGCCTTTAGCTCTTGCCATGTTGACATCGACTCCTGTGGAATATTTAACATGTAGAGGGGGTTTGTTGTCTCTCTGAAATCAGTTTCAGTCATTCTGTCCTCAAAGATGTGTGATTGTGAAGACACAGAGGTCTCTTGGAGAAGGCAGAAGCTTGGTCAGATGATAAAAAAATAAAATCAGTGTTAGAACTAAGATTAGATCTGGTTTTGATGAGTGAAGTCCTCTTTGCAAAACCTGTCAAGCTTTCTCCTCATGGAGAGGGATCATCCTCATACAGGGAATATCTCACCTGTGACACCTTTCTAGAGTTAATGTGTATCTGAGCCCTGTGCAGTCTGCACTGTATTTACAACAGCTCTTGCCTCTCCCAGTTTTTCCTTAAAGGGGTCAGTTATCATGGGTGAACATCTCTTCTCCAAAATTAACTTGGCTTCAAATGAAAGGAAGTGTCTTTATAATTATTTTGTTTACTCTGAAGTCCTTGATGTGCTGTGTAAGTAACAAGCATTTTAAATTCTTTTTTGTATATGTTAATTATTCATTCCATATGTTTGGATTTTTCTGTATAAAACACATTATCTCTCTGTGAATTTAATGAAAATCTGTAGCACAATGGAGACATCTCTTTTTCTCCAGAACGTGCTGAGTGGAGAGAGCACCACCTTGAGCTCTGCTTTCAGTGTTTTTCACCTACAGTGACAAGAGGTCATTTAATTCCCAGCTGATTGTCAGGAAGATGGATTTATATCATTAAATGCTTTCAGGAGGTCGAGGAAGAGCTCGTGGTGGACCTTTGCTTCTGCCTGCTGGCATCTCTGAGGCTGAAACACTTCTTGCTCACCAGAGGATGTTTCTGAACTGAGGGCCCCTGACTTTTACATTCACTTTTCTTGGCAGCCTGACAGAGCCCAAGTCTGGCAACCTTTGTAAGTGAGATGCAACAAGCCTCACTTATTTCAGCTATTGCTCTGTCACTGTGTTTTTAATTTACTGTAATTTAATAACTGACACAATGCTGGAGTAAATAAATGGGCTGTGAACATTCTCATAGACCTTGGGCATCCAGCTCAGGGTAGGATTTAGCTTTTAATTAACACTATCCATGGGATTTATTGTTAAAATTGCATCCTTTTAAAGAAGTCAATCTGAAGTTGATTAAGAGATGAATAATTGAAACCTGGTGTGGGATAACAGAATGCATTCTAGTGGATGCAGCAGTGGAGCACCATTGGAGCTCCACACCCCTTTTCTCCAGAGTTCTGGGTCATTCCCATAAGCTGGATGTTGTCATTATCTTTTCAGGATTTGTTGCTCTGTGTTGAAAAAAAAGTGTTCTTCAGTATATGAAGAAGAGCAGCATTTTACCTGTGTGTAAACCGCATTCTTAGTACAGCAAAGAGCTTTAGGAAGGCCTTGGGACACTCTGGTAAAAACCGTTAAAGGGTTTTTGCTTCTTTCAGTCCCCTCTGCTACATAAATTCTCCAAAAAGAGGCCCAGGCAAGGGAAGAAGCTGTAAAGGCATCCTCTCACTATAGGGGAATCTTAGTGATTAGCAAAATTGTATTTCATCAGAGATTAAAAGCAAATACTGTCCTAATTTTCTTGTGCTATATAGGGAGAGATGATACCTGATTTGCCCTTTTCCTTTTGAGAGCCTGTTTCTAGGATGTGATTTATATTCTTGCATTCTCTGTTTGTGATTGATCTTTTTTTAAATCCTAATGAGTATTTCTGACTCTGTGTGGTAAACCCTGAGCAGCAGTTGAGTACTCACAAACAGTATTTTATGTGCAGAACTTGGACAATTTTCTTTAAAAATCTGTGGTCTCCTGCTTTTCCCAGCAGCCTGATATGAGGAGCTGTGTGACCAACCCCTCTCATTTCAGGCTGAAAAAACCTCCAGGGAATGTCAATATCAATATTTTGTTGGTTGAGCTGTTCAGGGTGAGACAGATTAGGTTGGGCATGAGGTGAACTGGGCCATTCCTTCCTTCCTGAGCTGGTTTCATTGGGGAGCCACATTTGGCACTGATCACACTTGTGGCTCTGCTTTCAACATTTCTGTAGGTCCTAATGGTTCTGGGGAAGTTCTTTGATCTGTCTTGAAAACTTAAAAGATGGGAGTTGATACTGGGGGAGGGAGAAAAAGGTGGTCTCAGTGCTGATAGCAGGTACAGTGAATTTTCAGGGAATTTCTTCAATAAAGGTGAAACCACCTGCAAACTGACAGCTTTTCCTTGCCACGAGGCCCTTGGTTGGGAAGCAATATCATGGTGGGAGTGACTCCTGTAAACAGGACACTTTTATAAGGATTTCTGGGAATCTGAACATTTAAGGTTGCTGTGTTGTTATTTATGGAGAGTGTTCAGTTCCCTCCTCTGAGAGAGAAGACTCAGTTTGTTCATTTCTCTCATCCAGGCCCATTCTGAAGACTCTGGGCTTAGAGATCTGAAACACTGGGTGAATTTTTTGCTCTCTTATATTTATTGTGGAGTACCTCTGGTACATCCAACTTTAAAAATCCACGGGTAGCTTTAAGAACAATCCCCTTTTTCAGAAAGTTTTGACAGAAAGCAGTACCAGAGTCTTAACTGGGGTTGTTCTCTGTCAGTAAATGAGTGAAGCTGTGGCCGCAGGCACCACAGCCCATCCAGCAGGGTCACAGCAGGGACAGCAATGCTGGCACTGCCTTTGCTTTGGGAAAACCAGAGTTCAGGCTCCTGCACAGGTTTGTACATCAGGTGTTGTTTATTTTGTTGTCAGCTCTACAGAAATCCCCTACCCAAACCCTGTAATTGTCGGATGTTCTGTTATCCTATTCCTCCTACCAGTTATTATCTCCTGAGATTATCAAGGGTAACTTCACCTGGACTAATTGTAATAACTGACAAGGCCTGAGGGGAAGAATTCTGTCTCAGCAGTGCAAGGAGGGATTAGGTGTGTATATATTCCATGTAATGTGCAGAGAGGTGTCTATGTACAGATCTGTCAGAAGAACTGTAAAATCATTTGAAATGTTGCAAGGGATGGATGTGTGGTGATAGGAGGCTCACCTTTCTTCAGCTTTTGTTGCATTATCCCACTAAAGTGAGTTTTATAGGCTTTTTTCTGCCCTTGCCTGGATAAGCTGGTGTCAGGCTCCTTGAGAAGGCACTTATGTTCTTGAAGGATTATTGTGATAATTTGGCTTTCATTTCATCAGGTATCAAGGCTTGATATTATCCTGCTGTTTGTTGCTCTGCTCTTACTGGGAATTACTGACACCAGAGATGTTGGGGATTACACTGAAGATGACTGAGGTGCAGCAGGGAAATAGTTTTTGATCTCCACTTGCTTTGCTGTCTTAAAGATCCTACAAGATCCTACAGATCCTGGTTTTGGCTCAGTCATTCAGCAGTGCTGATTAAGGCACTCAAGCTGAGCAGCAGAGCCTGACAGATTTTCTGCCAGAATCCTTTAGAGGATGCATGTAATGAATCTTTGAGTAACTTTAGTGGGCAGTTGCTTTCAGCCAGCTGAAATATTTCCTGTGGAAAGGAAGACAGGCTGTCCACGTGAAAGTCACGATGTGCCCACCCCTGGTGTGGGATATTATTGCCTTAAAAGAACCCCAAAGAATGAACTCGGTCCTGCTAATGATGGTACTTGTTATGAGTACACAAAGAAAGTGCACTGAAAATTGATATATTTTCCTTATTTGTAGAATCAAATCCACTTTTTTTTTTTTCCCCTTGAAAATGCTTTTGCTGCTTTGTTTCCAGTCACACTTCATCCAGCAGTGAACCAGTGCAGAGTGTCCTAGAATATTTTATCCTGAAAAACAGAGAAATGCAGTTCCTCTCATGAACTTTGTTGGACTCAAAGTACACGTGATGGGTGCTGAAAGAAATAGGAGAAATACTTTGTTTTTCTCCATTACACTGCTACGACTCCTGAGTGTTTCCTGACATCTCTGGTGTCCAAATGGACCCTGGTACCTCCAGGATGGTTTTTGTCCTGTGGAATTTTCTCCTGGGGTTGTGTTGGTGCCCCTTTTCCCAGAGCTGGGAAATGCCCACTGCAGAACGTGTGAAACTTGAATACTTGGGATTTTGTCTTGAAGCAGGATCCGGTGTTCCCTTCACTTCCTGCCCCAAATGCCATGGGAGAAGGGATGGTTTTGATCTGTGTGTGATGTGGGATGAAAGACGGGTGTCACTTCCAGTGCTGGCTGTGGGAGCACACGGGCTCTGTTCTTCCAGAGAAGGACAAAACCAGGGCTTTGCAGACAGGAAAAAAGCTGCTCAGGGGGGGATTGGATTTCTCCAAACAAAGTATTATCCAAAAATATTCATGGGGTTCAGATGAGCAGCCAAATGCAAATGGTTGCACTTTTTGTTCTGTATATATTCTCATGCTCTCTACCAACCTCAACTATAATATCCCAATTTTTCCTCCAAAAATGTGCACAAAAGACATCTCATTTGCCCACTAATAAATAATACAGAATTCAGTTAAATCCTAATGAAAAGATACTGTTTCCGTGAGGAATATTTCTCAGACTGAATGTGGGACTTGAAATAATTTCCAAATTTTAACTCCATTTGCATGGCAGGAAAACGTTTGCAGTGCTTGGTGATAGCTGTTGCAGCTTGAGACAATACTTGTTCTTGGAACCTATATTTAATAATTTCATGTGCAGTTCCAGGAGAGCAATAGTTTTCTGAGCAAGAACTTTTGACATTTTGGAGGAATATAAAGATAAAAAATGAAATGTTTAATGCTGTGTGTTTAAATTTTGACTGGGAAGCAACTCCTGTTTCAGTCTCTTACGTGGTTTTTTTTGGCTTTTATTACTTTTCTCATCACTGCACAGAGTTCTGAAATGAGTGATTTTTGTGTATGCAGAGAAGGGATTTTATAATCTTCAGGATTTTTCCGTTTTGCCTGAATCTATCAAACATTTGTTCAGATGAAGTGAAAGGGGAGGCAGCTTCAAGTGTCTCTTTCCTGTTGCACAGAGCTTGATCCTTTCTTGAGTTCTGCAGAATTTCCCATTCTGAGCCAAACTAGGAAACATTTGAGATACTTTGTGCTCATTCATCTTTGATGTTTGGGATTTGGGACTTCGGTGGTTTATTTTGGACATCAGCCCAGGTGAAAATGTGCTGGAAAAGGGGTGCACCTGGCAGGGGAGGGTCTGGCAGCCCTTTGCTGGCCTGCACCAACACCTTCTGCCCTGGGCCAGTTTTAATCCAAGATATTTCTGGGGTTTCCATCTCATTTCTGGGTACTGGGATGTCTGAAGATGGAGGGTCACCTCTAGAGAACACAAGCACTAAATATGTGGAAATTTACTATTAGCGCCTGCTTGCCAGGGTGGATTTTTGTTATTTTTTGTTATTTTTTTGTGTTTTAATGACAAACTTGCCCTCTGTGGGACTGAGTTGTTTGAGTTTTGGTGGCGAAACAGCGTGCACTGAACTTTTTGGGATTTGCTGTAAATTTAGTAGAAGGCTTCTTGAGAAATGCTGGGAGGTTTGAAGGCACCATCCCACAGTGCAGCTGCTTTTTCACTCACATTCCTTGGGAGGAACAGAGCACACTTGGGACTGTGCCTTTGAGCTGCTCTGATGGATCATTTCTATTGGCAATTCAAGGTCCTGGGGGGTTGTTTGGGTTTCAGTGGATTCTTGTGTCAGCCAATGGCTGCTTCGATGTTTTCCATTAACATCTCTTTCATTTTGGGATCTTCAAAGCCACAGGAGGATATTTTGACCAAACCTGTTCTTCCTTACACTCACATAAATTCAGAATAAATGCATCCTCTACCCGACGCTGGTAATGAATTGTTAAAGAGTCCGTGATAAGTGCTCCATCATATTTTATTTTTTAAAAATTCACTTTAAATGCATTTTTTTGTACGCATGGAGCAATTAGAGGTTTACCTGAAGCCCCTGATGTGGCATTAGAGATGTGCTGTAGTTCAGTCCTTACATGCACGTGAAGAACAGCAGAGAAACACAACAAGTCATGAAGTCCTGCAGCAGTGCCAGCTCCTCAGTTGGTTTATGTTTATAAGCAGATGCTTCTTTAATCTGGGGATAGATGGGTGCATTATCCACAGAGGGGCTGATTTACCAAGAGATGCAATCAATTTGTTTCCAAGCACAGACATGTCTGGGCTAATATAACACAGGCACACCAATAAAAATGCACTTTTCAATGCTTTCTTCTTATTTTCCATTTTTTAGTGACTGGAGTTATTAAAAAAAAAAAAAAAATCCATCTGTACCACTTGAATTTTCAGGGGAGAAAGTACTGGGGGGCAGGATTACAGATGTTCACATATCCAGACCCTGTAGGGGTATTACCAAATGAAAAATCCGCAATATTATTTGCCATGGTGGCAACAATGATTGACCTGTTTTTCTTTCAGAAACTTTGTTTGTATTAGAAGCTTTATATCTCAAATAAAATTAGTTTTATGTGAATGGGAGCTACACTGGTGATGATTTAGTTTAGAAAATAATGTCAACACCCCAAAGGATGTCTGCTCTTTGATTTTTCCAGTGTCCAATGGAAGCCTTGGGTAGGGGCTGGATAATGTCTGGTTCTGACTTCTGTTGCAGTACACAGAGAAGTGTCTTCACAGCTTCCAAACCAATAATATCTTACTTATGTTTCAATATATGAATAACAGCCCAGGCTTTCTAGAGATTATCTAGCTGTAGTGGAGTTCTGTAACATGCTGCAGCCAGATGAATGGAAACCCTTCAGCATTTGGAAGAACAGGAATATATCCCTTTTATAAATGCCCGTTGTAGCAGGGATGTGCAGGAACATTGTTCCACTGAGCCACACTTGTGTTCTTTTAATTAAGAGGTGCAGTTAGCAGAGCACATGATACTCCTTCCTCCTCATGCTGTTTCTTTCCTCTTTGCTAATCTCTGCTCTCCAGTGTGGTTTTTCTTCTTCACGGTCCTTGGGAGTCTTGTTTTTTCAAAGGGATCCCCTGCTGACAATTCCGAGGTCTGTTTAAGCAGTTTCTTCAGCTTGATTTAAAAGAAGTTGTTCCCTTTGATTACTGAAATCATTCCACTGCTGTCTGTTGGTGTCTTTGTAGTGGCAGAGATGGGGAAGAGGCCAAAGAGCTGCTGGTGCTTCTCTGCCCATCTGCTGTGGTGATGTCTCATCCAGCTGGGATGTTCTGGGGGTCCCTGGGCTGTCACCAAGGCTGGGGGCTGTGACAGTGAGTCTCGGCACAGAGACACTGCTGCCCAACTGCTGCTGGAAAAGCTGGAAGAGGACGTTGCTGCAGATGTCCCTGGTGCTTCCCAGCAGGCAAATCCTGTGGCAGGCTCTGGTGTTTTATCAGCCACGGCAAGAAGTGAGAACTCCTCCCGCTGATCTCTTTCCCCTGGCAGTGGCTGTGGGCAGGGAAAACTCCTCAAGGTGTTACCTCCTCCTCGGGGCTGGTTTGATTTCCCCTTTCCTATCAGCTCCCTTTGCCCCACTGTCTCTGCCTTTGCTTTTTTGTGAATGGTGCTAATTTATGCTTGTCTTGAGGAAATCTTTGAAAATAGCAACTCCCCTTTGCCTTGAATATCTGCCTGTTCTGTTCCTAGATGGCTGTGGTGGCAGAATCTCAGTGCTCAAACTGGGGACATCTGTGTTTGTTCAAGGAACAACAGGGGATGCAGCGGATGGGAAAGAGATGAAGTTTGCTGAGGCACCAGGAACTGGCAGGATAACTTAAAGAAAGTGTTAAATAACAATCACTGCTCACGGCCCCAGTCCAGCAGAGCACTTACCCATAGATTGGAACTGTAAACAGTGCAGTTGATTTAAACGGGCCCAGCTTTGTGTTTAACGTTAGATCCTGCCTGAGTGCCTTCCTGGAGCAGGGCCTAAGAGAGTGAGACTCGGAGTTATTTTTCATTTACAGGAGTGAGACTTGAAAGTGAGACCTGACTGCTGCTTAGTGGTGTCCTGGGGCATCCAGGAGCTCAGTGAGGCTTTTCAGGGCTCTGCCCCTGCTGCTGCTTTTCCTGCCACTTGCAAATGTGCTGCTTTTCCCTCCCTTGTTTTCCTGCTCCCAAGCCCAGTGACTTCTGCGGAATGGGAATCTGGAAGATGCAAATCATTCATTGCATGCCGGGGCAGTGCTGTCACTGGTCACCTTTCCCAAGGGCCTCAACCCAGCTTGTGTGGTGGAAGAGCAGGAAGGGAAGGAGCAATAAAAGCAGTGATGTGGAGGTGTCTCTCTACTTGACTGGCATTAAATACATGCCCAGTTCTCAGTTTTATGTAAGTGCATATAAAACTCCTAAGTGAGGCTTGAAAATACAAGTATAGATAATCTATCTTTCTGTGAATCTTCAATCCATTTTAGAAGAGTTTCTTAAGGAAATGGGATTTTTTTTCAAGCAGTCCTTTCCATATTTTGATTAGTGGGAGGAACTTGCTCAGTAGGTTAATCCCACAAACTCTTTATGTTTCCAAGTTGTCTTTACCCCAGAGGGCTGAGTGCTGGCTCCAGGGAAATCTGCCCTTCAGGGAATGACTCTGCTGCAGGTTTGCCATGGACTTGCAACAATCCAACTGAAGCTGGATAATAATGTTTACCCACCTGTGTAATACAAGTTCAGATCCTGGAATGAAAGGCCCTACTGTGCAAAAATACAAGGTAGTACTATTGGGGGGAGGGGGGCATTCTGTACCTGCAACTTTAGACTATTTACAGTGAATGTAGGGAGGGTTTCATTAATGAATAGGTGAGGTGTAGCTGGTTTGCACTCGTGCAGGGTGCAAAGAAATAATATTAAAGAACAACAAAGAAATAATATTAAAGAACAACACTACAGTTGTCACTATCTTACTATAGGCAAAAATGTAAAGGACAGTTTTCTAATCCCTTAAGTATGGAAATTCTGCTGCTGTTCCTGCTGAATATTCCTGTTATTGAATATATATATTGAATATTCTGCCTACCTCTTCCTCTCCTGGATTGTGTTTCTGTGTGATTTCTGTCTGAATGGCAGCAGCAGGGTGATGAAGGGGAGCTGGCAGAGGAAAAACGTTGCAGAAGTTGGGTGGAAGAGGAGTAAAGATGAGAGTCAAATTTGCTAATCAATAATACTTCCAGAATATAATATTTATTGTGAGTTGTACCTGTGGGGGCTGGCCGAGGTTTATGGCACAGTGCAGGCTCTACAAACTCCTGGGAAGGAACAGATTCCTTTCTCTGGAAATTTCACAGTGTAGATCTTGGTGGTGATGGCAGTGGTGAAACTCCAGTGACTAAAACAGGGACAGGAGTTTGCCCCTCTCCTCATCTGTACAAGGAAGATGGAGAGAAAGTTTTTACAAGAATATTTAGTGGCAGGACAAGGGGGAATGGCTTCAAACTGAAAGACAGGAGGTTTGGGTTGGATATTAGGAATAAATTCTTGGCTGTGAGGGTGGGAAGGCGCTCGCACAGGATGCCCAGAGCAGCTGTGGCTTTCCCTGGATCACTGGAAGTGTCCAAGGCCAGGTTGGGTGGGGCTTGGAGCAACCTGGGATAGTGGGAAATGTCAAGGTTGAAACAGGATGAGCTTTAAGGTCCCTTCCAACCCAAACCATTCCAGGATTCCATGATTCCATGTGATGAAGTGTGTTGAGGAGGAAGGGTAGCCTGGAGCAGAGATTTGATCAAAAGTCACAAAACAGGTTAAAAATAAAGCCCAGGCTCTCCCAAGCCTGCAGCAGCACTTTATAAGCTGCCCAAAACAATTCTTGAGGAGTAAGTGAAATAATATAGAAAATTATGAAATGAGCAGGACCTCTGTTAATCTTCAGCCATGGGGGATGTGTGTGCAGCACTCACTAAAGGGCTCTAGAATTGTTCCTACAAAAGCCTCAGGGCAGGAAATACACCTGACAAAGCTCTAATTTGGAGACCTGTGTAAAACACCTTTTCATAAGGCTTTGTTTCATATTCGCTTGGCTGAATCTTCTGACAAATTTTCCTCGAGCTTTACGTGCACAAACTGTATCGTTGTTTTGGAAAATGCAAGCCTGACCACTGTAAATGGGTTTATATTTCCAACAGGGCAGTTATTTAATTTCCTGTTGGAAGTCTGCAAATGTTGGCACTGTTCACTCTCTGGCAGGGAGCCAGAGGAGAGCACGGTATCATTAACAGGCTACAGCCCAGTGGAGATTTCTTTTGGTTTCATCCAAACTTTTAAGACTGGGCTATAAGAAAATATAATTTGATTGAACTTCATAAAGGCAGGCAGGGAAAAGGGGGTGACAGGGTGTTCTCTGGGATGAGAACAGCTTTTGTCCTTCTTTACCTACTCTTGGGCTGGACTTATCCTCATTTACTTCAGATTTAATTTTGCTGTGTCATTTTCCACTGAAGCACCTCAGAATGAAGGCTGAGGGCTGATCCTGGAATTGGCTCTTTGGGCACAAACCCGTTCCCTGGGCAGTCCCTGTGGAAGGATGAGTGCCAAGGCTTGGGTCTCTGATAGTGACAGTGAC
Source organism: Picathartes gymnocephalus (assembly GCA_013390045.1). Taxonomy (NCBI): domain Eukaryota; kingdom Metazoa; phylum Chordata; class Aves; order Passeriformes; family Picathartidae; genus Picathartes; species Picathartes gymnocephalus. The sequence continues at coordinate 21,801 of WEKY01016949.1, read as the reverse complement.
ACAACTGAAAGTCCTGGAGCCATCCAGGTGCATTCCCAAAGGATCTCTCAGCATCCAGAGGCCTGAGCTGTCTGGAAAATGCCATCTTTAGAGACAACAATTTGGAAAGCAGTGTCTTGTAAACAAAAAAGGTATTTTTGGTCAGAGTTTGTTTTAAATACCCTAACTGAAGTCAGCAGAAATGCATCTGGCTGGTTTACTGTGAAGACACATCATTTATTTTGGGTGCCTGGCACAGGCTCTCTGTACTTGGTTATGTTTCAGGCAAGGTCCTTTCCCCATGTGGACCTTCTGGTGCCCCGTTTCTGCTTCCCAGCCTTGCTCCTGGAATTCTCCATTTCAGTGTGGTTTACAGTGGGGACAAACTCCTAAATCTCCAGCTTGAACCCAAGGGAGCCAACTTCATTTTCTTCTGCGAGTTTTTCACTTTGAAAGGAGCTATTTCTGGAAAACAAATGGTCAAATGATGTGGGAGGCTCTTCATCACTTGGGAGCTTTTAAATCAGGGCTGACTTGGGGAACAATGTGCTCTCAGCTGCAGTGGGATGTGTGCAGAACCACTGGATGTAGGCAGTTGTGGCATGTGTCATGCAGGGGATCAGATTTAGGATTATTGTGGTCTCTCCTAAATCTCCCATAAAGCAGTACTTGAGTGTAATCTGTTTGGATTTCCCCTGCTCAGGGCTGGAGCAGCTGCTTTTTCTCAGGGATTCAGGGATGGAAGAGGAGCTGCTCATGGAGAAATGTGCACTATTTCTATGTTAGAGTTAATATTTGCACTCACTTTGCCTGGCTTAGGGGGAGCTGGAGTAGGAAGAACTGGATGATGGAAAGCAGAAGAAGGATAAAAAGCAGGTTTTGACCACCTGTCGTCCTTTGGTGTTGTTTCTTGAATGATATTTTTGGGGATGATAATATGGAGCTTAGGCCATTGATATGTGTTGAATCAGAATGGGAAGTACCCAAATAAATTTTCTATGTCAGAATATTAGGTTGGTTTTTTTTCCCTGAGTCCTGAGAAATATGCAGTGCAGCTAAAGGAAAAAGCACATAAACCGAAAGCATATAAAACATGTAAAAAATGATGTGCCAGGACTGATGCACTGCAAAGATGTACTTTCATATTTTTGTGATAACTTATTTAATAAGATCTGGAGGTTTTCTTTTCTTTTTATTCATTCTTTAAACAGATGAATGCATTTATCTGTATTTACATCATCTCCAGGCAACCCAGAGTGTTCTTTCCATATGCTCGTGGAGCTTACAGCAGTAATAAGTGTAGAGGGACAGGAGACCCTCTGGTCCTTTACAGTTCCTTCTGGGTGTTAAATTTCATGCAGAAAATATGGTTCTTATTGCAGCTTGGCAGGCGTCAGAGAGAAGCAAATCTTCTCAATGTTCCACCAAAAAGAAATACTATGCACCCCGTTTTTATACTCATTTTTTTTAACAGTTTTGATCAAGGAAGCTCAGCAATGTTTAAAAAGAATTTTTAATTTTTCACTGTGGCTTGCTGTGGGTTATATATTTTTTTTCCTTTTAGATACTTGTAGAGGAGTACAGGTTAAATCTTGTTTGAGATCCCAAAAGAGAACCCATAGCAGGTCTGGGAATAAAAGCTGGAGATCTGCTCTTCCACATGCCTCTTTTACCAAAATTTCAAGATTAAAGCATTTTTATTTATTTGTTTATTTTAAAGTAGTGTGGGACCTACCTATTTGTGCCATATGGAGCCATCTCACACACATTAATCCTTATTCCTGAGCCCAAACTTCTGAGCCACTGCCTCCTATCCCTGCCCTTCCCAGTCCTACAAAAACCCTTTGCCATTCCCAGCTGCCCAGGTTGGTGGATTTTGGGAGGGAAGTGGGATGTTGACAGAAAGAAATCATGATCAGTTTGGTTTTGGAGTTGGTAATTATTTCAAAACTTGTCACCTTCATAAAATAAATGCATTTTGTGGCATTTCTTGAAACTGCCCAGTGTGGGGTTGAAATGCTTTTTTCTCAATTATAAAATGACAAAGTGCTCATAAATTTGCTATTGTGACTTTGGGAAATGTTTTAATGAACAATCTGGAACGATGGAGTTCAAATTCCTTAGGAAATAGGGATGATATAAAATTACTGTGATTTGTTAGACTAAAGTTCCTAAGTAAGATTCTATGGGAAGCAAATCTGAAGGGACAAAGTATTTAAGGGACTCTGTAGTTACTTATGGAGAACATTATTATATTTCTGATATGGGAATGCTGGGTGGGAATAAAAGAGAGAGAGAGACCCTGGATAGGACAAGGAGGTACCTAAAATCCATGAATGAAATTGCCAGAGATCAGTACAAATGTTTAGGATAAACACAGCAACAAAGTCAGAAAAGCTGAGGCACAGAAGGGGATTGAAACTCCAAGTGATAATGAGGGGAGCAGGAAAAGAGAAGGCCAGGAGAAAATGCTGACTTGTGACTCAGAGCACAGGAAATGTTCTGGAGAGGGAAACCGAAGGCTGAAATGCTCTTTTTTTGCACTGCTTTTGACCCTGCCCTGAAAACCCAGCAGACATCAGGAATGCAAAGACATCAGCACTGCAATCTCAGCCTAGAATGAGAAAAAACCCATGTGGAATACTTGGATAAATTAGATGTTTTAGGATTTCTCCTTTCAGTTGTTCAACCTCTGAGGAAGTTGCTCAGCCCAGGTCAGTCTGAGGAGAGGAGTGATGATGGGAGGAATCCTAAAAAATTGGGAAGGAAGCAAAAAATGAGTGTGAGGATTTTGACATCAATCTGCCTAACGACAGATAAAACATTTGCAAGCAGCTGGGAGATAACAAGGAGATAAATAGCGAGCTAAAATGGTTTTGTCAGGGCCAAATCCTGTCACACCAGCCTCCTTTCCCCTCAGAGCAGCTTATCAAACCCTGGGGGGGACATGGTGACGTGTCTGGAGTTGGTGTAAACTTGTGATGGCAGGGACAGACACGGGGGCTGAGTGAAACTCTTGGTAAAGGCGGGACTGGAGTCATTTCCATCATTTCCATGCAGGGAAAACAGAGAACCTCTAAATAACTGGGAAACCTTGGGCCTGGTGCTTTGGTTCTTCTGGGAGCAAACTGGGAATGGGAGTAGCAGTTGTGCTGGGGGACACTGGGTGGGAGAGATGGGAGGCAAATTTCAAAATGATCTTGCTAAACTGGAGAGATAGGAGAAATATGATGATGGAGTAAGTGCAATGTAATAAACTCCTGAAGGAGAAGTCACCTGTGTCAATGACAGAACAGGAGCTGTTGGGTTGAGGCTCTTTGGAAAGGATTTGGGAGTTGTTGTGGAAAGCTGAGCCAACAGAGCTGCAGTGTGAGGGGAAGGCAAACGTTGTGTTTGGCTGTGCAGGCAGCAGCACAAGCAGCAGGGCACAAGAAGTCTCTGTCCCTCTGCTCAGCGTGGGACTGACCTCAGCAGCAGGAAAGCTGCCTTTGGCAAGTGGGTCTGGGGAAAGGCAGGGACCAGCTGGAGGACGTCCAGGGAGAGCTGCAAGAATCAAAAACCTCACTGATAAGGATGGATGAGCTGTGGTTGCATCATCAAAAAGGAGGAAAAAGGAAAAAAAAGGATATTTTGTGAGTTATTACTACATCAGCTGTTACAGGGAAGAAGAGAGCAGCATCTTCCTAAGACAAAAGATATTTGACTTAGTTTAAAGCAGAACAGGCCTCATTTAGATATGAGAGCAAAAACTTGCCAGGGTGAGAAGAATAAAGCCCTTCACAGTCTTGTGAGGGCTGTGTTTTAACAAGAAATTAGATTTACATCTGTTAGGACACAGTTTGGGAAGGGCATAGCAAGAGGATTCTGCCCCATCTCTTTTACCCTGGATATCTTGGTGACTCTAAAGGAATCCTAGAGAAATTATAGCTTCCATTTGAGCTTTGTGAATATTTCCCTCACCTGTTTATTCAGTCCTTTATAAATGTACTCCTTAATTAAAGCAATAATAGTATCACACTGAAATTGTTTCTCCTGTAAGACCTGGTGGAGTATAAAATGCTTTTTGATACGAACACTCACAGACAACAAACATGATTCAGACCCAAACTGTATTCCATGATCCTGAAACCTCCTTCTGTCCTTGCTCCTGGAAATTCCCATAAAAAAGGGTGTTCCTGCAGTGCACATCCCTGCTGTGGGTGGTATTCACTCACTTGTGGTGTTTCTCTCAAAGCCTATTTGTTTTTGCTCCTAGCAAAGAACATTTCTAGTTCTGTCCAAGGAGATGACAAATATATCTACTTTATTAATCACATGAGTCACTTGAGAACAGCGGAACATCAAACATTCTGCAAGGATTGAGCATGTCAGGATCTCTTTAATGTTTCTGCTGTATCTGTGTAATAGTCTTTGATTCACTTCTGCCTTCCCAAGTAGTTCAGGTCTGCCAAGAAGCCTCATCATTCGACACCAGCCCACAAAACTGAATAGACTTGGGTTCACTGTCGTTTTGAGTTAATGCATCAGTGATGAGTCCAGTCCAAGAGCAGAAAAAAAAATCTGTTTTCCAGGGTTGTGTGAGCCATTAAGAGGGGTAGCTCTGCTGGGACTAGTTTACATATAAGTTAAATACCAGATAGGAGGGGTTGTCTGTACTGAAAAATAAGTAGTCTGTTGTTCTACAGAAAACAGAGGCCTGTTTCTCTCTGGACATGTGTCTAACTCACAATTCAGGCCCCAAAGGATGTGTCTGTTGAAAAGAGAAGGCAGAGATTGCCAAGAAAAAAAGGCATGCCCTGCTCAAATAACGAGTATTACTTTCCCCTTCCTCCTTCCCTCCAAAATACATGTAGACACATACAGCCCACCCCTTTTTTAATACTCAATTTTTTATTCAAATAGGCTGACCTGTAATCTCAGGAGTCTGAGGCTGTGTTTAGCTTTTCCTCCTTCCATTAAACCTCAGTTTTTTGGAGTTTTTTTGCCCCAGTAATCTCCATCTGACATCACCCTGTTTATGAAGCTGCTGTTCTGGAAAGATCAAACTCAGCCTTTTAATATTTATTAATCAGACTTAGGTAAGGATGTTTGTGTACTGTGTGATGGTGTCAGTCAGTTGTGCCAGAATCCTGCTGTTTTCCAGGATGCAGAATGCCTGAATTTTATAAATTGTGGGATCCAGGGAACTTGGAGTCACCTATTCCAACTTCTGCCTTGGAATCCAACCTCTGCCTGTTTTCCCTTCTCTATGGTTCTGTCACAAAGGAAGGAAAAGGGATTTAGGCAGCAATAAATAAATATTTGTTCTAAATACTTTGATATTTGTTTTTGTTGTAAAAACATCCCCCAAACCTGATTTCTGTTGTTTGGCTGAAAGGAAGGTGAAAATGAAGGCACACAGGAGCAGCAAGGTCAGGGTCAGTGTCACTGCACTGCCCTGGGAGCACACCTGTAATATCCTGTACAGCTGGGGAAAGGTCATGCTGGAAAGGTAATACCTGTAATTTTCTCCTGTAATGCTGGAAGAATTCTCAACAAATTGGGCTGAAATATTGGAGGAGAAAGTTCAAAACCGATTCTGTGTTTTTATTTCAGGGAAATGAAAACCTGTTGCAGTGAAGAGGAAGATGTTTTGTGCACATCTTTGTGCTACCAGCAGGGACAGGGGTGTTATTTAGAGCAGAGCATGACTGTAAATAGGAGGGAGCCAATGCAGACAAGGAAACCTCAGCTAAATACCAGAGTTTCCTACATGTAAAATCTCTGGGAGTGAAAAAATCTTGCAAGAGAGGTTATTGAAGCTACAGTGCTGGAGATGTTTGAATTGGACAGGGCAGAACTGGGGAGGATTTTATTCCTGGCAGCAAGTCCTGCTTGGCACTGGGTCAGATGCACAAGTTGGTCCAGCCGTTGGGAATTCAATGGGAGGCTCTGAGCTCACCCTGGATCAGCCTTTGCTGACTGAAGATGTTCCTGCTGTTTCTGAGAGCTGTCAGGTTTAAATGTCAGTGCAGATTTCCAGGTTTCCTCAGCTGGAGGAGGGGATGAGTGAGAGGACTGAATTTGCTGTCACTCTATAATGATCTGAGCCTGCTGCCTTAGTATTTTTTAATGTATGGGTAATAGACATCCCCCTTTTAAGATGGGAATGTGTCTTTCCCCCCTGGATTTTCATAAACATATTCTTAACCTGCATCCATTTCATTAATACTGAAATGATGAGACTGTTCTGGGTTTTTTTGTTTGTCTGCTTAGTGCAAAGTCCCTGTAACGAGAGCCTTGGTGGTCTGGAAAGAACCCCAAATATAGATTTGGTCGATAATGTGTAATGTAAATAAAATTAGTAGCATGTGCTTGCCTGTTTGTTTGTTTGTTTTACTAAGGGGAAAAGGTCTGCAGTAACATAATGCACACCAAATCCAGGAACTGTGGGGCATCCTTAGGTTTGTTACCTCAGATTGTGCAACTGCTCTTAGGCTTCACATTCCAGAGCAATAAAGAGCTGTATTTTTAGTCTCCCAGATTTAAATAACACAGTGGGATCTCCTGATATTGCTCAGTCTCTGTGGGAAAGAGCTGTGGCATATTGTGTTTTTCCTCCCTCATTTCCCTGCCATCTGTAGTTAATAGAATACGAGTTGGTGGAATGCCTGTGCCTGGATGCAGCCACCACACTGGAGGGAACTTTCAGGCCCTCTGGCTTTTCCAGTGCCCATATCTCAGCAGATCAGTTGCTGAAACAATGGAGCAAGTTCTGGATCCATGAATTCCTTCTGCTGGCACGTGGCAGCTGCCTGCCACTTGGCTTCTTGGCATAAAAATCTGGTCCTTAGGTAGTTACAGCTTTCCTCTTAATAAGCAGCTTTTGTTGGAGCTTATATAACTTTTTGGTGTTACAGCCCTCTTTTATATTTTTTTCTCCATTCAGAAAAAGTTACTTAAATCTATAAAACCATATTTGTGTTCCTAGAATTGTTTGGGAAAATAGCAACTGATTTTTTTTCTTTTGGTTTTGTTGGTTTCTTTGTCATCCTCTGAACTTTGGCACTGTTGACACTTTCCTACTTCTTTCTTGGTGAGTGGGAAGACACTTTTTCAGTCCTTGCACAGCATGGGGCAGCTGCACAGAAAAAGAGACAGCCTGGACCCTTCTTCTTTCTGCCTTGCCCAAAATCCACAGGGCACATTTGTGGCCACCCTTTTGGATCTTCTCCTGAACATGAATTCTTTCTCACAGCCAGTTAAGCATTTCTAAATGTGCTTTTTTTTCCATTAGAAATGCACATTTGGATATTAAACATTTGCTTGGAGTGTCATCTTCACTGCAGAGAAAGGATTTTAGCTGGGCACAGCAAACTAATTTCAAATTTTCCTGAGGTTTTGTGTGTGCATCCCCCCCGGATGGCACTTGGGAAGCCAAAAGCTCTGCACCTCTGAGCATTGGGCTGCCATAATTTTACTCACACGAGCCAAGTGAGGGGTTGTTCAGAATTTCAGCCCAGAAAGGAGGTGTTAATCAGGGGCAGGTCTCTCTCTGTGCAGGGATTTGATTGCTGACACCACAAGGAGGGATGAAGATGGTTTAGGATCCATCCATTTTATTAAATATTGCTGCTGAGCTGAACTTCAAAGCACCGTGGAGTGATTTCCACACTGATTTTTGGCTAAACCATCATTTTCCCCTGTTTTCTGGCCCTCACATTTCTCATCACTTTAAGTACTCCAAACCCTTATGATCCTTGACATAATTTTCCTCATTATGTTCCTCCTTAGGCAGGCAAAAGGTGTTATTCCCATTGCCCAGGTGGGAAATGAATCCCTGGACAAGTGAAACAACTTTGTGTGGGCTGACACCTTTAACTCAGCAGTGAGCAGAGCTTTGCCAGCTTGGGGAGAGGTGGACGCAGGTGAGGAAGATGAAGAAATGTTTTTTACTCCTGGGGAAACTGCTTCCTCCCCTTACTCCAAACTCTGCAAGGCACAAGGAGCTCAACCCCATTCCCTTCCAGGGTGGCTTCAAACTCTTGTTAGGAAATCCTCATCCACATGTTTAGTTGACAAATGGTTTGGATTTAGTTTTTATTGCCCTTTTTTTTTTTTTCCTTAATAAATCTGATTTTAGTTGGAAATCTTGAATTTACAGCAACAAATTTATTGCAGTACTTTCAGCAGGTACCTGCCCTGATACTGTTGTTCAAGTGCCAGGTATGTGATTCAGCTTTTAAATCTGACATGGCAAAAAATGTTATGTTAGGCCTGAGTTGGTGTTTATCAAATAATTTTCCATGGGGTGTGCTTGAAGCAGTTTTTTCATGTATTTTGGGTTTACTGTCCCTGTTTTGAGCACTTTGTGTTTTACATGCCCTGTTCTGCAATGCATTTTTCCAAGTAGTTTTCATCTGCTCCCACTCTGCCAGCACAGAGTGGAAATCCAGGTTGTGTTTTTATGACAAAACTCCCACTCTTTGTCCCTGTAACTGTACTGATAATGGCCAGATTTCAGGGCCTGAGAAGCCCAGATTTTAGAGTAACTGGCCTGTCTATATTGCAGAGTTTGGAATTTAGTTTTGGAAAGCAGCATTGCTCCCTGGCAGTGCTGCTTGGGGACGCTGTGAGCAGCACAAACAGGGTTAATTCTGACCCTGCTGGAAGAGTCTCCAGGCTGGTGGTGAGGGAATTGACCTGCCCTGGCTGGAACAGCAGGGAATTAATAGAAGTTTTCTGCTCTATTCAGAGCAGGGTAGTGAAGCAGCTGAACTTCCCACCAAATTCTGTTTTCTATTGTACTTTTGATGGCAGATTTCTGTAGCACTGCGCTCCAAAAGACAAATATCCTTCCAATTCCAACTATCTTGCATTTAGGCTTAAAAAATTAAAATAATCTGTAACAATACCAGTTTTATTTAAACAAGGCTGGGGGAAAGGAGCTTTCCTGCTTGCAACTAAGAACATTCAATATGTTTCAGAAGAGAGTGTGTAAATAAATAGGGCACACTTACATTTGTGTGCTGAGATAATGCTGATGAGTTAACTTTATCTCGAGTTTTCTTTAGCAGGGAAGTTTTGATTGGGGTGAATGCCATTTTTATCTCTCTTTAAAGCACCTCTGGTATTGTGGTGCTCTGTGCAAACAGCAAAAACAGAGGACCTGATTTCTGCTGTCAGCTTCTTGCTGCTGCTGTTCACTTAGTTCAAGTATTTTACATGAATCTTCCAATAAAAGATAAAATATTTGACTTTCTTATTAATGAAGCCCAGGGCTCATTTTCCTTTGTGATGTTTCCCCTTTTATTTTTCTCAGTAAACTCTTTGCTTTTGAACATTTTGTAAAAACAAAAGTACCCAGAGAAATCTGAGGTCGATTTTACATACACCCAGAGATAAGGGTGAATTGTCTGAATATTGGTAGTACACTTGCATAACTTTATATATTGCAAGAATTTTGCACATCTGTGCCTGGATAGGGAACAGAGTGTGGAGCATGGAGGCTCAGAAGCAGGACAAGGAGACGGTCACTGCAAAAACCTGGATTGCATCTGGATCTGGGAGTAACTCGACCCAGCCCAGACAAGTGATTGACACAATGAAGGGGGAGATCGGAGCTCAAATACTTGGCAGGAACAAAACTGCCTTGTCCTGACTTTCTGTGATCCCTCAGTTGGAGTCTTTTGGAAAACCATAAGGATGGAGACCCTGTGTTGAAAGACTGTCTGGTAAGATATTGTTGAAAAGAGGCAGGGGGAAAACAGTTTCTGAAGAATTTAGAGCCCTGTTGATCTACTCAGCCCATTGAAAAAAGCAGCTGAAGCAGAAAGTCCCCAAAGGGTTAAGTGGAGGCAGGTGTTCAGTGGACATGATAAACTCCATCCCTTTCAGTTCTCCAGGAATATCCCATTTCTGCTGGGGAATGGAGAGAGCAGTGACTCTGTGCACCTCTTTATACCTAAATACTTTGAAGGGCTGATTAAGTTTCCCTATTACCTGTTGTAAATATTCTCATTTATAAAGAAAAAAAAAGAAAAAGCTTTCTTCTGAGGGCCGAGTGCTTGCCGATTAGATGGTGGGGGGATATTGTTTTTAGTGTCAGGAAAAGTTAAATTTGTGGGATAGCAGTGACCTTACATTCAAGACAAGCTTGTGTCCCTTCCACCTGAGACTGTCAGAACATTGATTTATGCTGTGTTTGAATGTACTTCAACAGGAAGGCTTATTTTAGGCTACAGAAAGTTTAGAGAATGATAAAAGAATATTTTTTTTTCCCTTCCCCTCTAGGCAAGCTCTGAGTCCTGAGCTTTTCTCCTGGAGCAACAACCTGCGGGGTCTGTGCTGCCTCACCCATCTGGGCTGCATTCACTCTTTCTCTCTTTATTTTACATCCAACCTGGTTTTCTTTGTCTCCTTGTTCTCCTGCCTCTCTTCCAGGCATGGAAAACTGAAGGAGCTGAATTCAGGTTCTCTCCTGTCCTCCTCTGCCCACGTGTGTCTGAGCTTTATGACAAGTTTGCCACATGGCACGTGTGGAAATCTTGGGGAGGTTAATGGGACGTCAGGAGGAATATTAAAAATCCTGATTTATATTGGGACATCTGGCAAATCTTATTTCCAGAACCTCTTTTGGTCTGTAGGTGAATCCTGAAAAGGCTTAAAATTTCCTAGGATCTGCTCTGTTCCGCTGCTCACAGCAGGTACTTGGTGCTGTGTACCTGGATTTTGGACAGAGCTTGTTTGGACTTTATCTGGCATGACACATTATTTCTGTTGTTTTCCTCTCCAGCATTTTTAGGGCTGGTAGCATTTAGTTTTCTTTCTTATAGCAGGCCTGGTAAAAAGAAATAGAACATTTTAAACTTAAAAAAAATGAGGGAAGGACAGACTCTTTTTTTTTTTGTTCTTTTTTGTTCTTTTTTGTGTAATTTATAGAAATTTGAAATATTACTGCACATGTTAACATGAAGGAAAGATCCCAGGAATTTTTCATTTACCGGAATGAATTTGAATTTATCAAAAGCTCCTGACATCTCGAGGCAAGCACGATGCCTCCTTTGTGTTTCAGCCTCCTGCTGGCTCCCGGCCACGGGGCTGTGAGGGATCGTTTTCACCCGAGGCCTCTTGTACTTGGAGGAAATCAATCTTGTGTGCTACAGAATTTCTGAGTGTCGGAGGCTTGTCCATCCTCAAAACTTCAAACTCATTCTCTTCCTTTCAGGGCCTTGGCTTGGAGGCAAAGGCTGAGCTCTCCTCTTATCCAAGAAAAATGAACAAGCTTTGTAAAGATGCTTTCTCCTCTCCCTGGCTGTGTATTGAGCTGGAAGATTCTGACTTCTCCCTGGAGTGGGGAAGATGTGGGTGGCCCTGGGCAGAGATGAGGCTGTGGAACAATGGGACCATTGTTGGGGCTGCTCCGGGAGGGAGCAGAGTGTGGCTTTAACGTGGTGGTTCTGTTGCTGGTGGGCTTTTTGTCTTGTAATTATAACAGTTGGAGCTGTGCAGTTTTGCCCCTGGCTGCTGCTGGTCGGTGATGGCCATGGGATGGTGCTGAGGTCACTCTCCCCTCACGTGCCAAGGGGAGGAATGGGGAAGAGAAAAGTGCAGGAACAGCAAATATGTTTTCCAGGGAATGGGTTGGAGGTGGCAGCTTTTGAATGCGCTCTGGGTTATGACTGAAAAGGAACAGCAACAACAAAAATCAGACAGCCCCAAAGAGTCTCACACTGTGTGTGACCACTCATTGTAGTGGTGTCCCAGTGACCAGGTCACCCATTTACCTCAGGGACTGCAGCACAGATCCCAGTGGCCTTTGCAGAGTGGATTGGCTCAGGCCTCTGTAGTTACTCCCTTTCCTCCCTTTTTAAAAAATTATAACATGTTTCATTTGGGAAATGCTTTAATGCAGATTTGTGGTTTCTAGTTGTGATTCCTCTGTGCTGTTATTTGTTGTGTACTCTGCTCAGGGTGGGATTTTTGGGGTGTCCAGTGCAGGGACAGGAGCTGGACTCTGGTCCTGATGGGTCCCTTCCAACTCAGCCTATTCTCAGATATGACACCTCACTGAAGGCCTCCATGGTGGAAGCCTTTGGGGTTTTTTTGTGAGCAAATCTGCACTTTGTTCTGTTTCCCCACAGCTGCTTTTTGTAATAACTGCAATTCCTTCAAGTTAGTGTTAAAATGAGCAAATAAGGAGCTGTTTTCTTTTTGCTGGCTTACATGGCATTTTACCTTCTAAATCTGTCTGAAACATGTGGAGTCTGGACTGGTATCCACACTCTGCACAGCTCTAAATCCATGATCCTGAAGCCAATGAATGCAGACAGTATCCAGGTATCCAGCACCTCTGACATTTCACACTTTCTCTCCCAAGTTCTGCTGGATTAATTGCTCAGTGCTGGGGTGTTGGGGCAAGCTGCTTTTAGATTAAATTAAATATTTTTAAATAATTGCAATTCAATCAAGAAAAACATATACATAATTTGATTCAGGTAGGTAGCAAAAAGATAAGGATTCTCTTCTCCATGTTTCTCCTGCTCATTTTTGTTGGATTTGCTGTTGGAGACCATACCTGTGGGATAACTGTGGCTTTTCTCTGCTTGGAGTGGGAAATCACTTGGCTGCAGACGCATTTCTCTGCCTGGTCACCAAACTGATCCTCTGAATTGTGCAGCAGAGTTTGTGTCATAGCACCTGCCCATCACAGCTTTTTCCTCTGCTGGTTTTTTTCCAGAAGAAAGCAGAGGATATTCTGGGTAACTCAGCAAGAACAGGAACATCAGCAGTTACTGATTTTTTTTTTCTTCTGTGCTTGTGTCAGGAAAGTTGGGCAAAATGTCATAGCCCTAAGATCTGTTCTTTTCTTCTGTCATTGCCTGACTGCTGTGCTGGTGTCAGAGCAATAAATCCAAGGGCTTTCATGATGAAATTGCAGTTTTTAAAGCCTGTTGCAAACAGAAATTAAAGCCCACACAGCCTCTGCATGGTGGCTGAGCCTTGGCCTCTTCTCTCCACAGCAGAAGCTGAGCAAAGACTTGGCCAAACAACAAAATCTGGGCAACAAAACAAATTATTGTGAGCAGCAGCTCCAGCAACTGGAGGCTCCTGGCTGCAGAGGCAGTGCCCAGGCTCCAGGCACTGGGCACAATTCCCCAGCAAGCCCAGTTCTGGCACTTCCAGAGTCAGGCATAGATCATCATTAGTCTCACTCCAGCAGCCTATGGATTTGCTTTCCTTTATTTGCTGCCTGAAAGCTGCGAGCAGCTCCAGTAATTGCTGAGAATAAATCAGATTTTATCCAAGTGAGTGCCCGAGCCAAAGCCCTGTTTGTCTGTGCAGCTCTGCCTGGGCTTTCAGGGAGTCAGGAGGGGCTGCACTGTGGGCACTGGGATGAGCCACATTCCAAGCATTATTTTCCAGTGATAAGATCTGTGAAGTTACCGGGACAGTTGTTGTTTGTTACTTGATTCATACCTGGATTCATTCCCCAGGAGCTCATTGAGCTCATCTGTCCTATCAGGAGCACAGGGCTGTGGAAAGAACTTGTAAGCACATGGAATTCAAATGGCTTTCCCTAAAAATCAAGCCATGTGCCTCGCCAGGGATTCTCCCAGTACTTCTTCCAAAGAATTTGAAGTGGGAAGTTCTAAGGGGTAGAAATGCTGCAGTTCTCCATGTGTCTATGTGAAGATGCAGATAAATGATATTAAATTAAATGATGCTAAATGTCACCCACTGTGGTTTTTGCTGGTGTTGTGTCAATGGGAAAAATAATCTGAGAGTTTTTAAAGACAGCATTTTAAAATGGTACTTCCAGTGAAAGGAATAACATTGTTGTGAACCTTTTACCCTAATATTGCTATAAATAATACTGAAGTTGGTCCTGTCCTTTACCTAATTTTTTTTCCATTAAGTAAATTCAAGACTGATGAACTCCACAGAATGACTTGGGCATGCCTCTCCTTCTTAGCATAAAATAATTTGATGCTTTCAGTAGAGAATTTTTCCTTACATTATTCAAATTGAGTTTTCAATATATAATAATGTGATTTTGTTCTATCAATTTGTTGTTCCAGGTGCTTGTATTTAATGATTAACCATTACCTTGGTTTGCTTGGAGGCTGTTTGTGTCAATAAGCATAACCCAATCCAGAGCTGATATTAGTTACAGATAAGGGCTGTGTAACACACACAGCTTTGTGTGAGCCAGCAGACACTAAATCTGAATTTGTAATGTTCAGCTGCATGGGGTTTTCTTCACTCAGAGGTTGTTCCTTTTCATTTACAGAGAAAGGAAGATGGCTAAAGTCAGTTAATGCCCAACTTTTATGTTCAGGTCGAGTGATTTGCTAGAGATATTTTAAAGGGAATGTTAAATATTGAGGAGTTTTTTTTGATGGCAGTAAAGTACCTTTTTATTGTAAAATAAGACACGATGGGAAGGAACGCTACTGGATTTTTTTATAATTTGCACAATGGTGCAGAAATAATTGTTTATGTTTCTTCTGAGGTCAGACAGCGGCAAGATCTTATTGCTGATGGCAAAGAAGTATTTTCCTAAAAATAAAGATAAGCTAGATGAATTCCTGCTTTTTTTGTTGCCTGTTAAAAAAGCACTGCAATGGAAATGTCAAGGTCATGGTTTCCATTAATGCCATTTAGAAGTGTAGAGAGGATAAACTGAAATGTTGTGTTACCTGTGTGCTTGTCTTTGCCATGCAGGAGACATTTCAGCTCAGCTGGAGGTTTCTGTCCAGAAGCTTCTTTTTCCTTAAGATTCAGGAGAGGAAAAGTTTGGAGGTGGTGGAGGTTTCTCTTAAATATTTCTGGTTTTTGTTGTTGGAATTTTTTTCTTTTCATTATCTTTCAGATGTATCTGGGTTTAAAACAAGAGTTAATCTTGCATGACTCCCAGTGCACAGCTGGCAATTCTGGGCCTTGTAGCACAAATTTCCTTCAGGAAGGATGGGCACAGCTCACCTTTCCACCATGAGCAGCAGAGTGGTTGGAATGACTCAAGCTGAGCTCCTGGATGGACTCATCCTGAATTTCCCTGCCCTGAATCCCAGCAGGAGCCTGTTAAGAATGTGCAATCCTGAGCTCAGTCTGAATGAAACATTTAAATGTTTTTCCTGAGTTTGTAGGAGTCTCTTGGGCACAACAATAGAATAAATATTTGGCCTACCCTGGAGAGGTTTATTGTAGCTTAGACTTTCTTAACTCTGGGACTCAGGAGAGGCCAATCCAACAAGCTGATGATATTTTGAATTTAACCTTTTGAATTTCTATCAGCGTGCTGAATGAACCCAGCCCGAGTGGCTGCCTACCCCCTCCCCGGGCAGATTCCTTAATTGGGGTCAGTTCTGGATAGTTACAATTTATGATCTGCTGCTCGTGTTCATGAATGCTTTGGGAATGTGCTCTTCCCTTGCACTGAGTTTGTCCAGATGTATCAATATTTTGGTTTGGATGATATAAAATAAATGGTGGAGATTAACTGCCTGCCACATTGTCTTTTAACAATGAAGTAGAGCCATTTTTCACCTCAGGAGATGTCTTTAAAACAAATAGTGAGATTTGCAGGATGGCTACAGCAGCTCGTGCACCAGGGATTTCCAGGAGCCTTTGCTACGTCCCTTTGTGAGAATTCCATAGGGAATCTGCTCTGGTAAAGGGTTCAGGTCGTGGAAAGATGGGAAGGATCTCCCCAGCTCTTGTGCAGGGAGATGTGCATAGGAGATGAGCTGGGAGAGTTTGGGGAATTTGGTGCTGAAATCAGAAAAGCCATAATGTCATTTTAATTCCTTGGCTGTGATGCAGGGAACAAGGTCAGGTCTCCAAAGGCCGATGTCCCCTGGAGCTCCTCACAGCCACCTCCTCTGCCGGGGTAAAGCCACTGTGGATTTGTGATGATGATTTTCTGTGCCAAATTTAACTACACAGGAATGAGTAGCAATTCTAAAATATGACAGTCAGTAATTATGAGTTGTTTATGCTTTCTTTTTTTCTTTTGTTCTGCTTTATTGTCACGTGTGCATAGATGTGTAAAAAAAGTGTCATCTCAACTTCTTAAGACAGTTACTGTTACTTTATTAATACTTCTAAATTTGTTAATGTCGTAACATAAAGCCACTAACGTTTTGTAATAGGCATTATCCATAAAATATGATTTAATGTTCCACATATACATTCCTTTACTTGTTTATCTGATCCACCACCTCTGCCAGGGTAAAGCCACCGTGGGTTTGTGAATTCCAGATGCCAAGGTGCTTCCATGACAAAGCCAGGAGGTGTTAATGGGAATGAAGAGCCCATTTCCCCTTAGTGCCTTAGTCCTTTCCAGAGGTGTGAGCAGCACAATGGGACCTCCAGCTGCTGTGGAAAAGAGGTGAAAACCCCTCTGGATAACTCTGGGACAATGGCAGACACCCGGATCCACATCAGTGAATGCCACAGCCCATTCCCTGCTAAAGACCTGTTCTCCCCTGTGGATTGGGTGGATGTGGAACGGGAAAAAGCCCCCGAGTGTCACTGCCCAGCGTGGCTCAGGTGATGGATGGCCAGGACACCCCACTTGGGAAACAGGATCCTCCCAGCTCCAGGCACGGAACTCCTGGAGCTGGAAGCAGGTTATTAATTTTGGGATTCGGTGTAAGATATCCTACAAGAGGTTCAGTGAACCTGTTGTAGCAGAGTTGGGGTGAAAGAGGGAATGGATTCATTGGGGACTGCAGGAGCCATTGGCTTCCCTATCCATTAATTTAGAATGATCCCAGGCAGGTAGGAAGGATTTTCTGCAGAAGGCATTAAATGGATCGGGCTGGATTCCAAAGGAGATGTTTGACAGAGCCTGACTGGGGATCCTGGGAATGAGGTGATGTAAGCGTCAGTCAGCCTGACCCCAGCGGGGCCTTACAAATGTACCCTAAATTGGCTGCTTTAGGGCTGGAAACACTCGGATTTTTCAAAGACAGAGCTGTTTCCACAGGATTAGGCCTTTGATATTTCTCAGTTCTGTTTTTCTGAGCTGGAGAGCTTTGAGCGTGTAATACCTGCAGAGCTGAGTTCTTGCAGAGCCAATCTGAGAGCAATAAACCCAGAAATGCTGCACAGGGAACCCTTCAGTTCCTTGGGCAAGTAAAAAAGATTTCATATTGTGCACTTCCAGTAGGATGGAGGGAGTTCAAGCTCTCATTGTGTCGAGTTTTATCTCTTTTATTACCCACACCCTTGGTGTTTTGCAGTCTCTTGGTGGCAATGCCGTGTCTAAATCAGGGATATTTTATTACTTATTTAAAAAAACTGTTGCTTGAGTTACTAAAGGTATGGCTGCAGTGAGAAGTCGTGTATTTCATTCGAAGCTGGTTACTTTAACTTTAAAAATATTTGTCTAAGCTTTCATTTGGCTTCTCGCTTATTCTATAGAAGTGACAGTAGTTTAATTGGAAACCCCAGTTTGTATTTATGGAAAGTTTTCACATGCTGTCTTTTCTGAAAGCTGAAGAATCCAAGGAGGAACACAATGTTTCCCACAAACTATACATCTCCACAATTCCACAGGCTCTCAGCAGCTGGATTAAAAAGGTTTTTAATTCGAGTTATGTGTTTAATTAGGGAAGGGAGCCTTGGCAGATCTTCTGACTTACAGTTCATTTTAAAGTCTTCCAAAAAAAGAAAAAAAAAAGAAAAAGAAAAAGAAATCAATCCAATTTGGTTTAATTGTCATATATAAATTAAGAACTCGTTTTTTTCCACTTCACCAAGCTATCTCCTGTGGCCCCTCCTGATGGATTGCGCGGGGCAATTGCTTCCAAATGAGGAGTGCAGGGCTGGAATTCGGCACGGTTCTCACGGGCTCCCCAAGCCAGGCCTTGTGCCTCTCCACATCCTGCATCCTCCCCCGAGGCACTGCCCAGCCCAGCGAGAGCTTCTCCCAAAATCTCCAGCCCTCTGGACTCTGGGGAAGGACAAACCCATCAGGAGATTCCCACTTGGAGCGTCCGTCCTGTGCCTGCAAGGCCAGGCTCTCACTGGGGGATCTTCCTCCACCCTCTCTGCCCCTTTCCAATAATTCTGGGAAATAGAAATCATTCCCTTTGTGTGTGGGAGAGGATCAGTGTGACAAGATCAAACCGAGTGGGTTTAAACCACAATTATTTAATGCATGAGTACAAATTGCCTACCAAGCTCCTGCTATTAAGTTTAAACTCTTGGTAACAAATCTGAGACAAATGGGGAGGAGAGGAGTTGCTTCAAGCTGACTGAAATGTTGTAATGTTTTCATGGGGAAACACAGAGGATTTGAGGGTTATTCCATGGCAAACTGGACTTAAAAATATCTGTATTTCTGTATCTATCTCCTAGCAGCCCTCATTCCCAGGGTGGAAACAGCTAAGGATGGATGATTCTTATTTTTTTAAATTAAAATATGAAAATCCCAGGGCTTGGGGAGGTTTGTAGCTATAATTATTAACTTTTAAGCTGCCTCACTGTCTCCTCCTCACCCTCAAGAAGCCGGAATTGTTAAACTGGTGGAGTTGAGTGGATATGCAGAGAAATCCTGGATGTCTGAGTAAGTTTGGTGTGGATCTTGTGGGCTGGGGCAAGTGCTGGAAGCGATTAGAGGGCTGAACAAAAAGCTCCATTCAAGGCCTATCCTTCCTGCCAGGGTAATCCAAGTATCCAAAATTCAAAAATATGGCCTAGGAGGCCGTGGCTGCCACAGAGCAGAACTTCTAAAGGTGTCCAGAACATCCACACAATTGAAAATGCTGCTTCAGTGGTGGAGGATTAATTTGAAAAATGCAACAAAGCAGCCCAATATAACATATCCATATATATCCAATTAAAGCCAATTGAGCACTTTTAATAAAGTGGAGTTGCAAGCTGGGAAAAATCTTCTCTTGTCACTCAAAGTTAGGCCAGGAAAACATTTTTCTTTTGCCTTGAAATAGCTGTATTTATTATATCTGACCTGTTCAACATTGCTGGTTTTACTTAAGAACTAGAAAGAAACAAATGCTTTTCATCGCTCGATGCCTTTTTTGTAGCGTGAAATTGTTTTCCCAAGAAAAACAAGGTAGAAATGGTTTCCAAAACACAGCCCAGAATAATCAAACAGTCTTTTTTAAAAAAAAGGATAAAAACCAAACTGGTTAATCCTGATTGTTTGAATCTATTCTAAATTATTTACTTTCTAACCAGCAGCTTGTTCTCATTTTTTTAAGCTTTGGAACAGCTCTATTTGGTATTTAGTTTTCAGTAGTTCCTTCAGAAATGGAGAGGGGATTCTTGAGTGCTCAGAAGAAAACCCAGAAAATATAAACTGATTCAACTTCCAGTGGAGTTATCCTGGATTTTAGTTGCTTTCTAATGGAAAAGGTCTGGACAGCAGGTGAACCCCTGAAGTCCAGCCTGGGCTGGGTTTACTTTCAGGGGATATTTTGGCCATATTTTAGTTAAACACAGAATTTTCTGGGGTTGTGCTGTAATGAATTTGCAGGATATAATAAATAATATTTATGATATCTTTACTATATCTATTTATATTATTTATCTTTCATTTTGCTTTAACCATCTCATGTTGGCCTTTGAACTGTGCAGTTGGGAGGTGTGGGAGGCAGATTTTTCTCTCCTGCGTAAATGTGGGAAAGATTTTGTGGTTTTTTCCCTTTTTAGCTTCCATGTGGTAACTCTGAGAGATTGCTGGGCTTGAGAGGTGATTCCCATATTATTAAATCCTTGCATGAAACTGTTGGCAAACTTTTATTTCGGCAAAGCCTTTATTTGCTACTTCGTTGACAGCAGCATAGTGGGAAGATCAAAATTCTAATTTGATCCCAGGAATTTTTAAGTAGAAGATTGTCAGGATTCATTTGCAAACTAGAGGCTAAAAATCTGAATGCTTTTATTGAAAATTGTAATAAATGAGCAGAGTACTCATTGTGATAATTCAGTGTGTGACTGCTGGAGGGAATAATTTTTCCCATGGGATGAGCAGCACGATTCCTAGGAATGTGAGCCAGTCACTGCATACCTGGTATGTGAACATTGGTAATTGATTTAAATTGGTTTTCTTCTTGTAATTCTTGTTTTAGCTTTGATAGGGCCACGTTTGCTGTAGGTATTTAGTGAATCTTTATGGCTGCCAGTAATGGCTCCTCTATTTCTGTACAACACACAGAATATTTTGGCAATTTGCATTATTTTCAGTGTAGTGCTGAGGCAGTGGTGGGGTTTGTGTTACATTTTATTTCCATCTTATGCAGAAATAATGAAGAAATAGCCACAGAAAGCAATGTCCTGCTTGAGAGAAAGGTGACTTTAATTTCTCAACAAGTTAATCATTCATTGCTTTGTTTGTGGCTGCAGGATGGGGAGGGAAATGTTCTGGAAAGATGCACTTGACTGCCCAGAGAGAGCTGAGCTCTGTAACCCTGCCTGGAGAAATGAGGAGCCCTGCCTGGCTTTAAACTCCAGCCCAGGCACAGCAAAACTGGGCTTAAAGTGGAGCTCTGGGACCTGCTGATAATTCAGTGCTCAAGCAAATTTCCAGATTTCGCTCCTCATGGCATTGGTATTCCAGGATTGCTCCATGCTTTTTCCATTTGGAAATAAATGTGTGTTTTCCTTGCTGGTTCTGGTCTCAGCTTTGATCATTTCTAAATTTTAAATCCATAATGTGACTGGAGGCACAGAATCCTGGAATGGTTTGGGTTGGAAGGGACGGTAAAGTTCATCCAGTGCCACCCCTGCCATGGCAGGGACACCTCCCACTGTCCCACGGTGTTCCCAGCCCTGTCCAACCTGGCCTTGGACACTTCCAGGATCCAGGAGCAGCCACAGCTTCTCTGGGAATTCCATTCCAGGGCCTTACCATCCTCACAGGGAACAATTCCTTCCCAATATCTCATCTGAATCTACCCATTTTCAGCTTAAAGCCATTCCCTGTGTCCTGTCGCTCCATCCCTTGTCCCAAGTCCCTCTCCAGCTCTCCTGGAGCCCCTTCAGGCACTGGAAGGGGCTTTGAGGTCTCCTTGGAGCTTTCTTTTCTCCAGGATGAACAATCCCAGCTCTCCCAGCCTGAGCCAAACAGAGAGATTCCAGCAAACATCAGAAATTTGCTATTTCCCTGCTGAAAATGTAGGCACTCCAAATTCCAGCGCTGGAATTAGGTGTGGGCTTACAAGCGGAGCTTGGCCTGAAGTCTGCTGGGTCAGCATGAGACTGGTATTGAATTTCAGTGGGTTTTGATCAGTAACACTCAATTCATCAAGTGATTTCCATGTTCTTTCTCTCCTGTGAGGTTCTCAGAGGAACTCTCAGACTGGGATCCAGTGCCAGAGTCACGTGCAGGGGCAGGGTCTGGCATAGTGGGGAATATGCAGGGGAAATGTGGCTGCACACAGGGCAAAACCAGGGAAAAGAACTCCTGTCCTTTCACCTCCAGAGCTGCCTGTGGCCCTGCTGTGCTGCAGGGCTGTCATGGACACACAATTCCTGTGCTTTTCCTTCAAAACTTGTCTGCTAAAAATGTCCTATTGCAAAATGAAAGAGAAAAGCTTGAGCTGTTGGTTGGGAAGTGTGGAAAGTCTTAATAATGCCTGGCAAATTCTCATGGATTTTGTGTCTTGTTTCAGGGTAACTTCCTCTAAGTCTATTGAAACTTTTTTAAAAAAGTAATCCCTTAAAATCTATTTATTCCTGGAAATATTAATAACAACATCATCTTTTGATGATTTTCTCTTTCAGAGAAGAGCTGCAATGTGTAATACAGGGCAGGTGTGGGCTGGATGTCCATTTATACAAGGATCACATAGTGTATATATATATATATAT
>WEKY01016927.1:0-17493 GCA_013390045.1 Picathartes gymnocephalus | reverse complement strand
ACATACACAAAGACAGGTGTGTTTGGCTTTAATTGAAAATTTAAAAATCTTGAATCCATACAATTTCCTGCATAAACTCCTGTAGGCTTCCAACTGAGAGACATTCTTGCCAGGGATTTGAAGGCAGTTAAACCTGGACTTAATCCAAATTGGCGTTGGTTTTAGCGGGGGTCTTATTCAAGCTTGTGATACTATATGCATAAGCAAGTATTACATTGCAATAAATATCTTTTTTTTTCCTTCAAAAGAATCTTCTTGTGGAACCAGAATTAGAACAGTACTCAAGACATACTTTTTTTTAAGAGATGAATTGGATTGTCTGCTCTTCACATATTTAATGTTCCACTTGGGACATACCTAGAAGAAATGCAGGATATTTGGGTTTTATACAGGTCTTTGACTGGTGGCTTCATCAGTGTTTGTATCTTTCAGAGTTGCATTTAATGTTTTCACTGATGGATAAAGTTCCAAATGGCATAGAGCCTATGCTAAAGGATTTGGAAGAACATATTGTTAGTGCTGGACTTGCAGACATGGTAGCAGCTGCTGAAACTATTACTACTGTAAGTGTATTGGGTTTTAGTAAAACAACAGGAAAACAACTTTGTAGAAGTTAAATATTCTCTATTGGTGGGACAAATGCATGAATGGAGATAATTTTTTAAGATTTTGTGGTTAGAGATCAAATTTTGATCCACTGAAAGTTTTAAATGTCTTTAGAATAACATTCTATTCTTTGTTTTCAGTTGTAGCTTTAAAAAGTGAATCTAATGTGCAGTAAAGGTTATAAATTAAGCGCACAGGTTGCTTATACAATACACTTACGCTAGAATCTTAATTAAAAAGACCTAATTAATTTTTCCAGAATTATAACTTCCTGATGACATTTGAAATTTGCTTTCAATCTAAGAGTGGTTGTTCAGTGTGGAAATTATAAGGGTTTTTTCCCCACTGTATTTTTTCAGCTTTTTATCATATTGTTTTTCTTTGGGCATAGGAGGCCTAGATGTCTACAGCAATTAGGATATGGCACGTGTCTTTTATTGATCCTTGAAAATGTCCTTTAAAATAAAATGTTATTGTATAATATTTGAAAGTTACAGATTTAAAAAATTTTTTTTAAATTGGAAATACTATCCTGAAAGTCTGTGTTTAGGCCTACATGCTGTAGAGCTCTTCAGTCCAGAGACTTAAAGACAAAATGTACATTCATAGTATGCAGGCTTTTGAGGATACAGCATTTTTACAGATTCAGGAATTACGTGTATGCTCACACAGAATTCTGTGGAGCCTTGGTTTTTTATTTGATTTTTGCCTCTTTAGGATTCTGAGAAGTATGTAGAGCAATTGCTCACACTATTTAATCGGTTTAGCAAGTTGGTTAAAGAAGCTTTTCAAGATGATCCAAGATTTCTTACTGCCAGAGATAAGGTAGGTATTTCTGCTGGTCTTCTGCTCACTAGAAGAATTGTTGCAATTTGTATTATGATGTCTCCAAAACCCTTGTGCCCATTTAATGTTAAATTTAGAAGCTGCTATTACTCTATTAAATATGCAGACTAAAATATTGATGGAACTTACTACCAACTGAGCAGCTTTTAATTTCTGTTGTAGTGCTGCATAAAGTTGCATGCATTCAGCTTTGTGATGTTGTAGAGCACATTAGATGACCTTTGTATTGGGAACCTTAATGTCCAATTTAGCAATAATTTGTGTTTAGCATTTACTTCATATTTATCTCATGACTTCAGATGTGCAACCTGCTCCTCGTAATTCCTTCCTAAGTTGTTTAAAGGAAACCAGTATGGTAGTGGAAAAGAGGAAAACACATCAGTTTATTGGGAAATTGAATTATAGAATTTGAACTTTCAAATTGAAAGTAGAATCTGCAAGCTTCAGGCTAGTAAAAAAAAATTGAATTGATTTACAGTAGTTTAAAAAGAGATCAAATCTTTGCAATTCATATCAGAGAGAAGTTGAGTGAAGCACCAATAATTAATTATTTTTCAGGCGTACAAAGCAGTTGTGAATGATGCTACAATATTTAAACTTGAATTGCCATTGAAGCAAAAGGGGTAAGCCATGTAAACTTTATGTGAATTAAGGTTTTTAAAATGTCTTTTCAAAAAGTAATGCTGTGTTTAAAAGGGCTTTGTGTTATTTGCATTATGGAATTTCAGATTGCTTATTGACTTCTGGTAAGACTCTCTTCATATGGAAGCAGATCGGTGAATGGCAGCCTGGTTCAACTTAAATTTATTTCTAGTATTTGGGGATCTGTTCTTTTATACAATGAGTCAGTTTGTTAGCTGTTCATAATGGCTTCCTGGATTATTAATTCCAAAAACCTCAGCTGTATAACTCTGCCACAACTCCAGCAAAAGTCCTGGGGAAAAATGAGGCAGTAATCTTCATGGGAATAACTGTGGCTGATTAAGGTGTAACCATCAACAAGCTGTTTTCCACCTCCTCTTGTGCCAGTTGTGAGTGTGACCTGTCCAGCTGTTGCATTTTTGTTTCAGTGCAGGATTAACCAGGTTAGTTTAAACAACTTCCAGTAGATTAGGCAGACCTGCGTGACTCAAGAAGGAGGACCATGCTTACAGTGCCTGCTCTGCTAACTCAGCCAAGAGAAGGTAGCAGTCAGTTATAATGATTGTTAACATTTACCATGTGATGTGCCACTTAAGTAGGAATTTGTATATATTTAGGTGCTTGGGACTGGTTATATATAGTTTGTCATCTGATTTACTATGGAAACAAAGCTTGTGTATCTGGGCTGCCAGCTTCCCTTTCCAATTGCTTCTGGTTAGGGGTGGATGGTTATAAATACCTGTCCAGCATCTTGGTTTGTATTCTGGGTTTGGTTTCGGATAATGGCAAGCCTGAATAGGGATTAGTCTTTCTCCTTGTATTTACTGGAGGAATGCTGTCACAAAAGACTGGATCCCTGCTTTCTATACTTTGCATAGATGTAAGTAAGGTAGCGGAGTTTCTTAGGTATCTTCTAATGGTTTTCTTTCCTCTGGGACCATCCAAATTGATACTTCATTCACACTGTTTCACTCCTAAAATGAACCCTGCCTAGTGGTTTCTTGGAAACCACTGTGATTGTGATGGTCTTCTGTTCATCATTCTTTTGCCCAAGCACTTTGAAGTTGTCTAGATATGCAGCCTGGTTTGAGCAAAACAAAACTTCATCTTGCTTAGTCTTTTGTAATAGCCAAAAGACTTGTGATCTGCTTGTACTTCAGATGGTCTTCAGGAAGGCAGAAGATGCTAGCCTGCAAGCTGCTTCATGAATTAATAAAAAAAGATAAGTTATCTGAAGAGTGTTAGCTCTGTCTATACTAATTGACGAGAGGGTGTGAAATAATGAGCAAGAAAAATGGATTCCTGAACTTGCTTTGGGCCCTTGCGTAGCAGTCAGGTTGGTGCCAGGAACAGGGATTGGTCCTTGCTGTTTGGTTTTATTCACCAGTGTAGAAGCAGAACATGACCTGTGATTGATAAATTTTGAAGAACCACAGTCTGTCTACTGTAGCATCTTGTTCAGCTTTAGTCTGCAGTTAATCTCCTAGCTGTTAGTCCATCCTTTATAGCTGTGATGTAATAGTTTTGTCCTGTGGTAGATGGGCTGAGTATTGCAGTCTGTGAAGTGTGGTGCAGGAGGCTGTTCTTGAGACCTCATTACAGCATACTGAGGAAATGAATGAAGCATTTCACTGTAGCATTTGTTAATTCCTTCATGTTAATTCATGGAATACTTATTTCCATGCAATATTTAGTTGTTTCAAACTGTAGTTTCATCTGTATCCTTCATTGTAACAGTTCTAAAATTATAATTAGTTAAAATAATCAAGCTGTAGAAGCCGTCTGAAAGTGTTAAGGAATATTTATTCTTTCACGAAGGGTGTTATCCCTAATTTTTCATTAGTTTAATGGGGATATAAATTCACCACCAGGATCCTTGCCAAGGGGATCAGGAGAGAGTGGTCTGTCTTGTGAACAATGTGACTACTCCAGAATAGCAGGATTCTGTATGATTTGAAGAAATACTGTTCTTCTTTTATCTAGTGTTGGATTGAAAACACAGCCTGAATCCAAATGCCCTGAGCTTCTTGCTAATTACTGTGACATGTTGCTAAGAAAAACACCACTAAGCAAAAAACTAACCTCTGAAGAAATTGAAGCAAAGCTTAAAGAAGTGGTATGTTTTTACTTTCTATTTCTCAATTATTCTGAAGAATGAATTTGTTTGTTTTACTTCCTTATGTGGATCGAGGCCTTGATCTTCAAAAGCAGTTATGCAAGGTGTAAGAGTAGAGAAAAGAGTTTATTGTGTTATCAAGTGTGTGTGTGTGTTTAAATATTGTAAATCCTTGTGTTTCATGTCTCCTGTGTCAGTTCACAAAATTGGTATACTAAATTAGTGCTATATGAGACTGTAATGTATTACAATAATTAATATTTGTCTAGAAAATAATACAAGAGATTTTTACATACCAGTGTCAATGTCTTTTTTGATTTAAGAGGATTTCTTGACGTTTGTCAAGTGAATAAGTTGAAGGTGTGATATTATGAAACAGTCATTGCTGAAGCCTATGATAGTATTAACACAGTTGCTCTTACGGCAATGTCAAGTAGCCTTTCTCTGGTCATAGTCTACAGTGACATTAGATCAGCATTCAAAGACTTGTCTGGTTGACAGTGCAAATAAATATATTAAACTCTGTTTTTGACAGCTTTTGGTACTTAAATATGTACAGAATAAAGATGTTTTCATGCGATATCACAAAGCTCACTTAACAAGACGCCTAATATTAGATATATCAGCTGATAGTGAAATTGAGGAGAATATGGTGGAATGGCTCAGAGTAAGTAGCGTCACATCTTTCTTTGGTTGTGCCTTGTGCTTGTAGTTAGTTAATATTTCACTCTCAAACTTAAATATGCTTAGGTGAGTTTTATCTGTAATAGCAGGCCACTCAGGCCTTAAACTTCCCTTCTATCACAGTACTTTGTGAAAGTAAAACAGTTTATCTGTTCTCTAATAGTGGCAGTGATAATTTTAAAATACTTCACTTACAATTAGCTAAAAGTTTCATATATTCCATATGCAAATAAGCAAAATGCAGTATACTTGTAAATATGTAAATAATTTGAGATCCATTCTAATTTTGAATTTTTGTGTAGATTAGAATATTATTTGCATGCCTTAAACATTCCTTCAGATCTCAAAACTCATGGATTCCTTAATGCATGCATACATTCTTCAGCACTTCTATTTCTTTTAAAAAATCATCATATGCCCTTAAGGGATAACTACTTACGATCCATGCTAAAAACCCTTTATATTACATTGCAGATTCACTATTACTGTAAAGGGATGATACCTGTGTACTTTTTTATGCTCTTAATTTATCCAAGCTTATTATTTTAAAAAGAAAGCTTTTTTGTTCATAGTTTTCTATGTCATATTTACTGTTCTGTTTGTTTATGTAGGAAGTGGGAATGCCAGCAGACTATGTAAACAAGCTGGCTAGAATGTTCCAGGATATCAAAGTGTCTGAAGACTTGAACCAGGCCTTCAAAGAAATGCACAAAAATAATAAACTTGCTTTACCAGGTATTATTTTCAAATTTTTGCTGTTTTTTATTTCTCTTAGTGAAAAATAGCTCTGTTAAATCTTAAGTTAAAAATTACATCAACTGCAGGTTGAACACAGTCTCCATGGCATTGTTGCCCCTAGATAGGAAGTTTCTGTAGGCTCTGCTTTCTCCTGCAGTTGATACTAGAGCTATATCACTCTGTGAGTTGTTTTGGGTTTTCCTTATGAGCCATCTTGTAGATACAGATTCCCTTCTCTTGTAGACAAATTGCAAGCAGGGGCTTGAATTTGCATCAGCCAGGTGAATGCCTGAACTACCTCCTTTTATGCCCTCATCATTCTTCGAGTGCTCCATGCTGTGCTCCTCCTTTATCTGCCAGCAGGAGAGCTGGATGCATGCTATGAAGAGCTTAAATCACATTCTGAAATTGTTTCACTGGTGAGAGAGGCTGAGGAACATCAAGTATTGGACCTGCCATGCTGAAAACCCTTGAATAGTGCTTATAAGCATCATCTGTAAAGCTGCACCAGAGTTTAAGGAGCTCTGCAGTAGCAAGGCAATAAGCAAGGTTTCAAACAGTGCTGCTGGCAGAAAGCCAGTGGTGCATAGAGTACCTTAATGTTTAGGTAGACACCTTGCAACTTCCTGAAAATTCAGTCCTCCATAACTGTGTTGAGAGTAGGAAAAAAACCCAAACCATTTTGGTTTATCTATCTCTTATACCTGGAGATTCATGTAATCTAATATCATCTTACAGCTGACTCTGTGAATATTAAAATTTTAAATGCTGGCGCCTGGTCCCGAAGTTCTGAAAAAGTGTTTGTCTCGCTGCCCACGGAATTAGAAGATCTCATCCCAGAGGTTGAAGAATTTTATAAAAAGAATCACAGTGGTAGAAAACTTCACTGGCACCACCTCATGTCCAATGGAATTGTAAGTTTGTAGTTTTCAGTGTATCAATCTCAATGACTGCACTCTCTATGTATTTTTAACAGTAAGAAAACTTGTGATCCAGGCTTATAAGTAAAATTTTCATCCGCTTCACAGATAACATTTAAGAATGAGGTTGGCCAGTATGACTTGGAGGTAACAACATTTCAGCTGGCTGTGCTGTTTGCGTGGAACCAAAGACCCAGAGAGAAGATCAGCTTTGAAAATCTTAAACTGGCAACGGAACTCCCTGATGCAGAACTTAGGAGGACTTTATGGGTATATCCCTTTCTCTTGAAACAGATTGCTTCTTGATTTTTGTACTCTGAAATACCGGATTAGTATTTTTAAAGCACTGTCTGATTACACTTTGAAGCTGAAATGTGAATGCCTTTCTTAGTAATTAATCAGTTGTAATGCTGGCTCCTTGCACTACTGCTGAGCACACACAGCCTTTACATTAACACAGTCTCTCTGCCCGGTATTACTTCACAAGCGTTTGGAAACTGCAAGAATTTTTTGACCATATGCTGCCTAAAGCACAGTTATGATTGTGTTTTGTCAAGTGGGAATGGTCTAATTCTAGGAAATTAGTGACACCTGATGAATACATGTTGCTTAAAAATAACGTCACTGTTCGCTTTAGCAGACTTCTAATTATTTAGCTCACAAATAAAGAGAGAAATCACATAAGTCAGACTTAACACCACTTCTGTAGCCATGAGTTTGTGTATTTTACTACTTTGTATGATTTTGCTTGTGCTAACCCATTTCAGAAGGAGATGTGGTAAAGTTTCCCTCTCTGATTTTACTAGTTCCAAACAAGGCTATGTGATTCCCTCACTACAGTCTGCACAGCAATGAATTATGTTTGTAGAAAGTAGTTGTTTCCATTTAGAAACTCTGGTGTTTTATTTTCATTCTTTCTTCCCCTCCCTCCCCTTTTCTCTGTAGTCTCTTGTAGCATTTCCAAAGCTGAAACGTCAGGTTTTATTATATGAACCTCAAGTCAATTCACCCAAAGACTTTACAGAAGGAACCCTCTTCTCGGTGAACCAGGAGTTCAGTTTAATGTAAGATGATGTTTGAAAACCAAAGTAACAATGTACTGTTTTATAACTAAAGAAATTCACTTTAACTTAACCTTTGTTCTTGAAAGTTCTTAAAATTAAGCTACACACATGCTTTGCTGCCCTGTCCTCGCTTAGTTTTGGCAATAGTCATGCTTCAACTAGGTGATTTTACTAGATGACCTACAGCAGCTCCTTCAAACAAATGTGTCTATAATTCTAATTTCTGTGAAATTAAATTCCTTAACACACCTAGGGACAAGGCTTTGCTATGTTCCAGTTAGCAATAAGTCCATAAAATTTCGTGGAAGACAGCTCGTAATCAGAGCACTGGTGCTGTGTTGATTATTACACACACGCAGAATTTCAGAAGCAGAGTGGTAACTTAAAACAAAAGAAGTGAAACTGCTTAATAATATGGTCTGCTGTCGAGAGCCAGGATTTTTGGTGTGGCTCTCACCAGAAACAAGTGTCTTTATTTCTGAGAACTGCAGTGCTCTTTTACTGGTGCTTTGAAATCCTTCGAGCACAAGATAATACAAAGAGAGAATGTCTAAGTGGTACATACTACGTTCAACGTGGTTTACGTGCTTCTGCCTGCCTCATGTCAATGACTATGACGAGACCTGGCTCCTTGCTAGGAACCTCAGATTCTGTGCCTCATTCTCAGCAGCAGCTGGACATCTGGATCTGTGGAAAAAGAGATAAGTGATGAATCTGCTTTCCTGGGGCTTAGTTTGTGGCCCAGGGCCATAATGCTTATTGCTGTCATCAGGATTCTGAGCTTTGGGAAATGATGAGAGGACATGACAGAAGACACAGACTGTAGAGAAAGTTTGTGGGTGACCACTGAAGAATGGCATCAGCTTTCTCTGTTGCAGTAGCTGGGTTTTGTCCCCGATAGTTCTTTGATGGAATATTAACTAGTCAAATTTACTGAACTTCATTGTAAAAACTTCCTCCAAAGAACCTTACATTTATATAATTAAATTGAAATATATTTTTCTGAAATTTTATTGTTTCAACTGCTATAACAGATTTACCTGTAATGCTTGCTAGCATTATTTAGGTTTCATTGTGTGAAGACATTGGCATTGAGTTTTGATCTGTCAGACAACTCTCTGCTGCAGTGCTAATAACCTATAAGTAACTGATCTGTCACAGTACTCATTGCTGCTGTAATTTAAGTTTAACAGGAATTCTGTAATTGAAAGTGTTTTGTTTTGGTTTTTGCTTACTTTCATGCAATATAACTTTTTTCAGAAAAAATGCTAAAGTTCAGAAAAGGGGCAAGATAAATTTGATTGGTCGATTGCAACTTACTACAGAGAGAATGCGGGAAGAGGAGAATGAAGGAATAGTCCAGCTAAGAATATTGCGAACCCAGGCAAGTAACTTGCTGGAGGAATACAAAATTCCCCTATTGCTTTTGTTGCATTATAATTACTGTAATTTGTTGTATTACCATTATGTGCTGTCCACAGTTGGATGTTGATGAAATGGGTGCCTTTGAATCCCATTGGAAGTCACTTCTGCTATGTGACTCTAGAACCTTATGAATACCTGATTTTGTACCTGATGTGTGTTTGTGCACTTGTAGTTACCAACCTCCTGTTCTGGAGTACCAGGTCATCATCTTCAAAGAGGACAAAGCAGATATTAAGCAAGTGGTGAAGGCATAACAATGTGGGGTGGGTGACAGCAGCAGATTGGTAAAATTGAATGACACTGGCCACCACCATGAACAAGCAGCGTTGTTGATCTTGATATCTCTTTGGTCTGTATGAAGAGAATAATCTTGGAGGTGGGATCATGCTGTAGTAACAGCACTATGACTTTGGAGAGGCCTTCTTAGAGGAAAAGTTGAAAAGTGCATCTTAGCTGTGCAAACTGCAGCTCCCTGCTCTGTAATTGAGAGTCCTTCAGTCAGCTACTCATGTCAAATCTTTTGAGCTGACAGTTTTAGAAAAGCCTGAATTTTTTCATCAGGGATCATTACCTACAATGGAGTCTCAAAAATCCCATTTTACCTTCAAGTTTCAGGTCTGTCCTATCAGTCAGACTGGATTGCAGGCACATTGTGAGTTGTACCACCTGATGTAACATATGATGTGATCATTCTGGCAGCAGCGGGACTAATGCCTAGTTGTCCTTATCAAATGAGTGAGATGTTCACAAGGTATACCACAAGGCACCTTGGAAATTGCAATTTCTGCTCAGGGAGTGAGTGAACATTTGGTTTTAGTGAGTGATTCACACTCTAGATAGAGGATTCAACTGCTCCTTTGATTGGAATCGTCATACATGTCTTGCATGTTGCCAGTGCTTCATTCTTCTCCTTTATCAGTTTCTTTGTAAAAGTAGTTCTATATCTACATAGGCTAAAAAATGCAGCATATTTCTGATTTCTAAGGAAAAATACAGGTTTCTTTCCTATCTTGCCCTACCAGGAGCCTCCTGTTAATGATGTGTTCATTTTGTCACTTCACCCAGGCATTTAAAATTTTTTTTTTTTTCTTCTTGTCCCCCACCAGGAGGCTATCATCCAAATAATGAAGATGCGGAAGAAAATTACTAATGCCCAGCTTCAGACTGAACTGGTAGAAATATTGAAAAACATGTTTTTGCCACAAAAGAAAATGATAAAAGAGCAAATTGAATGGCTTATAGAGCACAAATACATCAGAAGAGATGAGTCGGATATCAACACCTTTATATACATGGCATAATTGGAGGACTCTGTGGGATGCTGAGAACATAAATGGAAGGGTGCTTGGACAGACAGCTGCAACTGTTTGTGCTGCAGAAGGACTTGTTTTGACTTTCGTTACATATTAAAATCCCTGCCTTACCTTACAGAGGACTATATTTTGCCAATCTCATTCAGCTAGCATGATGGCATTCCCTTCATGTTGCACACTTCTAACAGCATGCTGTTTTGTGGGAAACTTGCATTCATGAAGAGCCCATTGTGAACTTTTTAAAGTAGATTTGATTTACACCCATCAGGAAGAATACAGGTTTGGGGTTTTAGATGACCAGTACTTGCACAAGGAAAAAAATATTCAAATATTCATGCACTGAGGAATTGCTATTAGTTTTGTTTTGGGTTTGTTTTTTGTTTTGTTTGGTTTTGGTTTTTGGATTGGTTAGGTTTTTTTTAATGCAATTAGGACTAGAAGTAGCACTTTCACTTTTGTGTTTTGGATCAACAGAGTGATGTACTGTCCATCTCTGATCCTTTTCATGTAATAACATTTGAGACACAAACACATGCATCACAACTGATATGTATTTGTCACAGTTAAAACCTGTTGGCTAGAGCAGTGCTTCAATCTAGTAACTGGATTTTAATAATTGGCACATGAAGTGACACAAAAGTAATTCCAAGACATCAGTGATATTTTTCCCTAAGCAAGAGATCATTGTTTTTAAATTGTTTCCTGTAAACAAGTGGATATGTTGTTACCTTATTTGGACAGATTTGCTACAATCCTTTTTGACAAGGTAAAGGTTTCTTGAATGATACTTCACTCTAAAAGCAGTTTTCATGGGTGGGTCTGCTATAGGAACAGAAATATTAAATGTATTTCCTTGTACATTTAATATTTATATTCCAAATATTTCAGTATGACTACATATATCAGATGCATTAAAGAGTAATTTATGCACAACTCCCCCAGAAAGAGAATAACACTTGAAGATCCCTGTACTATTTCCTCTGTGGTAACTTTTATATACGTGCAAGGTTAATCCATTTGGACTAGTCAACATCTTTATATGAAAAAGAAACCCTCTGCTTTTTATTTTGTAACTGGTAGGGTAGGAAATACACTTCTAAAGAAAATGGCAAAATGCTAAGGAAAAATACCTTGTTTAGTGTATGCAGAGAGAGTGCCAAAAACACATCAGGAATCTCAGCTTCTTAACGTTACCTCTTCCTTTCTCAATCATCTGAAGTAGTCTTTTGGCACTGCCCTACTCTCTGCTATTCTGAAATGTCCCAGCATGTACTGGAGCGATACCGTGAGTCATAGGAGCAAAGTGCCTGTCCTAGGACAAAGGTAAGTTGTGCTTTACTCAGTTCTGTATGAATATTTCTTCTATAAATCACAAATGTGTGAAGTTATTTTTTAATTAACCAGTTGAACTACAACATCTAAAGGCCTCATCTTCTTTGATGATGAAATGGGGAAGAAGATACAATTAACTTTAGTCAAAAAAGAAAGCCTTCCAGTAGGTAAGAGGAGAAGTTTTACTTTCACATGGTTACAGTAAAGTATGCAATAAGAGTGGTTTAAAAGCAAACTCTCCAAGAATGGCTGTTTGCACCCTTAAGCAGGCTGCATACTCTGTTACTAATGTAAATGCCAGTGTGACTGCCTGAGAACAGTGTACTTGGACATCTGTTTGAGTAAGAAGTTTTTTTGGTGGTGAGGGTTTCATGACCAGGAAGTGGAGAGAAATTAAGGCCTGGCCAATTGCAATTGATTGAAATCCTACAGTTTGTGTTACATGCTTTTATTGATACTCAAAAGTAGATGCTGTTTAAAAATACTGCATCTTTTATGTTGGCCCTGTGGTGTTGCAGTTCAGAATCAAAAGCAAGTGGTGCTCTGTGTAGTTAACCAATGAAACTATTTGAACATTACAAAACAAAATTCTAATAAAAAACTTTGTGGTGCAAGACTTTCAGTCTTTGTAACTTAAAAGTAGTAAATGCTTACTTGGGATAATTGGGGAGAACATGACAGTCTGAGCACACTCTTCAACATGAAAAATTCCAACCCTTATCCAGAGAAGAACAGGTGTGAAATGGTCACATGGAAAGAGCAGCCAGGAGGATGCTAATTTTGAAGCCATTGGTTTAGATTTGAGAGAGAAGTTTAAGAGATTGCATCTCAGATACAACTGTTTCGGAAACTGGAATGTATGCAGAAAGCAAGAGGTTGCTAAAAGCTAAGGAGCTACACATTCTCTCAACTAATAAATACAATACAACCTAATTGTTACCTATACATTTCTCAAAACCTGGGATGGAAATAGAATTGGTAATGTGCCTATGACATGGTCATTTTTCTTTAAATATATACCAGAAATGGATGTCGGGTTTTTTATGAAATCTGAGACAGACACCAGCAAATTCGTTAAAGATGCAGAATCGCGTTTAGTGTCATTCATCAGGTCACTTCACCAGTATGCACTTAAAACTAGTATGACCTGGGGCACAGGGAGCTACCTGGGGTAAGGTGTTCTTTTGGGGAGGGTAGAGTTCAGAACTAAATGAAAACTATTCTTCAATATGGCAATACTTGCAATATGGCAACAATGCACTTTTAAGGCTGCAATTTTTAGCTATGAATATTTATGTCCAAAGACCTAGCTTAAGGAGGTGCTGCATCTGAAAAACACGTTGCCACACACACTGCCACGGTGAATAGCTAAGGAATGAAATCTGGTGTAGAAGGGGTGGGGGGGAAATCACTCTTAATGGGTTTAATTAAGAAATACTGTTAAATCTTTCTCTGTCCCAACAACTTGATGCGAATCTTAGTTTCAATTCTGAAGTCTTCCATTTTCCTCTTTCCACAGTTGGTGCCCCTGGCTTCTATTTTTACTCATTTATCTTTCATTTGTTATGACTGTAATGCAGTTACATTTCCAAATGACAATGTGACTTTCTCATTTTCACCTTTTTAAAATCAATATAAATGTTCTGAATGTTCACATCTTGCATTTATCTGCATTGGGATGCCATTGTCCTGTAAAGTGCAAATTTTAAAAACACAATTGGCAAAAAGATTTGATAGTTTTACAGAAAGATTTGCTATCTCAAACTGTTTTCTATTTTCATCTAAATGACTGGGATGCTGTCTTTGTAATTCTTTAAGGTCATAATTGTGAAATAAACAATACATGAAAGCTTTCCTGTCATATACACTATATGTAGTCTGGAGTGTTGAGCAAACTCGAGTTCCTGAGTTGTAATAATTATCTCCGTATGGTATTTACAATTTTGAATGTGTGCCACTACCAAGATAATAATGCTGTACAATTTTGAATGGTGGTAGTTTCTGTATGGCAGTCCAGCTGAACTATTTTGATGTACTGCTTAATTTTTGAATTTTATTTTTTAAGTTGTATAATTTATTTTCTTGCAAAATAAATATGTAATTTAAAAGACTACTCGTTTAGCAAGGTATTTTGGTGTCTCACCATACAAAATTTTAAAGTTGAATTCTGGTGCTGCTCCTAAAAAATGCCATATATGAAATCTGCCTGATTTCAAGTCCCAACATCTGTTATGATCAGAGTACTTTAAAAAGTGGAGACCTCCAATTCTTGCCTTGTTAAATTTTTTTACGTACTTGAGGTTATATATAGAGCTATTTAGTCTTCTGAATTCTGTTTAAAAATAAGCTATAGTCTTTCAGTGTATCAAAGCATGCCATGCCAAAATTGGCTGGGAGTTGCCTGACAGTTTAGTTCATGGCATTTTTAAAAAAGGTTATGTCTCTGTGCACCTTACTGGGATGAACTTGGATTGCTGAATATTTTGGTTGATTCGTCTCTGAAGTTATGTTCAGTGTATGTCACTGAGAGTTACTGATGTTGCCACCTGGACCTTCAGCTGATCCTGCAGTAAACAGTGATGTGGGAACAGCTGCTTGCCTGAAGGAGTGCTTTTAATGTAATGGCTTTTCTTCTCTGATTATCCTTGCCTTTTAATGTGAATCTCTTTTTACATTTCAACTCCTTTCTTTAAGTGTACTAGCTAACATCAGTGTTTTGTGCTTTCTGGTACATGCAGGTTTTATAACTATTTGTATGGAATAAACAGCTGGTTTTGAGTGATTGCTCGGTACTGCACATGGCAATTGGCCAACGGCAGTTCTTGTGGGCAGAGTTTTGATGGCAGGTTGCCTTTATTTCCAAACTTTTTTCCCTCTGTTAGGGCAACATGTAGTCTTTCACAATGGTTTTCCAGGAGAAGTTGTTCTCTAGAAGCCAGTTATCACAGAAGTTCCTTGGCAGAATCAACTCCTACCCCTGTAAATTGATCACGGTTTAGGTAGAATCATGGACCTAAATACAAAACGCTAAACCTGGTTCATTCTTCTGATAAAGTGAGAATGTGGCTTTATTTTCGTCTTTGCTTTACCTGTCAACATAGAATCATAGAATTGCTTAGGCTGGAAAAGACCCTTGAGTCCAACCATTAACCCAGCACTGCAGCACTACACCATGTCCCTGAGTGCCACATCTATACATTTTTTTTTTTTTTTAAGTGAGTCCAGGAATGGTGACTCATTTTCCTGGGCAGCCTGTTCTACTGCTTGACAATCCTTTCCATGAAAAAAATGTTCTTAATATACAATCTAAACCTTCCCTGGCAAAACTTGAGGTCATTTTTTTGTTACTCGGTAGTAGACACCAACACCACTGCCCTTGGCTCCAACCTCCTTTCAGGTAGAGTGATAAGGTTCCCCCTGAACCTCCTTTTCTCCAGGGTAAACAACCCCAGCTCCCTCAGCTGTTCCTCATAGGACTTGTGCTCTTGATCCTCTACCTGAATATCTCTACATCTCTAGGCAGACATGGTGCCTTGC
Source organism: Picathartes gymnocephalus (assembly GCA_013390045.1). Classification (NCBI taxonomy): domain Eukaryota; kingdom Metazoa; phylum Chordata; class Aves; order Passeriformes; family Picathartidae; genus Picathartes; species Picathartes gymnocephalus. The sequence continues at coordinate 2,270 of WEKY01016927.1, read as the reverse complement.
ATTTGATCCTCATTTACTTTAGGCATGGAGAGCCACTATGGGAATTCAGTTGGGTACTGTGCTTCAATTCCTGCATGCAACCTGAAACACCAGTAAGAAAGAACAGCTGGAGGCACGAATGGCAGCTGCTGCTTCCCTCTGCAGATCCGGGGCATGGCAAAAGCAACTATCACCTGCTCAGCTAAGGAAGAGCAGCACAGTGTGACTGGTTTTGAACACCAAAAATTAGCGACTTTGAAATTAGTACATTATAGTTTTTCTTGGCGAGAAGAGATGCTGAAAAAATTAAAGAAGGCAATGCAGTGTGGGTTTCTTCCTGTTTTTAAGACCATGGTCTAATACTAAGTACTTACAGCTCAGGATTTGCCATCTGCTCCAGTCATTGACTTCTACTACTGAAGACATGAAGGAAATTAGCACACCTCTTGCATTCCTTGGAGCAGGCACTTGGAAGTTATCTCAAGCAGAGGTAACTATGCAGGATTTATTGTTCCAAACAGATATGCTAGATGGTAATAAGCCCGCTGTCCCAGACAGAATTCAGCCATCACTTCAGAAGGAATGGAGGTGTGAAATGGAACTCTGGTCAAGATGGATCACTTAGCCCTACAGCCAGCTTTGCTGGCAGGGGACTGGTAGGTTGCCAACAGCTTTTGACTATTGTCCACACCCAAATGCTGTGAGGGAACCAAAGTGCCATGAAGCTTGGGAAGCCAGGGCTTCAGGTGGGAGAGAAGATTTCAAGTGTGGGTGTGACTCAGCCTTACAAAAGCAGAAAGGCAGAGAGTAAGAATTATTTTCACAGAATCATGTAACAAGCACTAGGGCTACTTGACAAGACCAGCAAAAGATTGGTTTAAAATACTCAAGAGGACATATTTCCAGGGGCTGCAGGTCACAGCTGGCAGCAGGTTCAAAAAGGGTTAGACGAATGGGTTAAAGATAATAGCCAAGCATAAATGCTCTAACATCATTTGGCAGTGAAGGTGTGAAAGCACCCTGGCTCTTCTGCTTGGCTTCAAGCAGGGGCTGTGGAGGGTGTTCTTCTGCTATAGCCTCTACAGAACCCTGTAATTCTTCTAAATAGGAATTATCCTGAAAAATCTTAAAGCCCTCCTCGAGGGAAATGCTGTATCTTCAACATTCTCACAGAGTTAATACTTATCTTGCTGAAAACTGGTGAATTACCCAATCACCTTGCTTACCCTTTAGGCCAGGGGTGTGATGCTCTGTGTTACACCAGCAGTCATATTTCAGCAGTGTCCTGCTGAACCGAAAGGCCCTGCAGGAGTTAAGGATGCATGTACCAGTTAGCCCGAGAACAGGTTATGTTACAGCACTTGTGCCTGGCCTTCTGGCGTATCCTGTGCTGCACCTATCCCTGCCACAGAAAACACTTGGCCAGCTATTTGTGACAAAGGAACCTGTAGGAGCTTCCTCCTGGCATTGGCAATTACACCACCTCATGTTGTCTTTATTTCAAAGCAAAGCAGCAGATTCTTGTGTGAACGTGCTTTTTTTGGCCAGTAGGAATAGTGACCAAAGTTGTTTTCTACTTGGAAAAACTCTAAAGACAAAAATGTTGGGGAACCTCTTCATTGGTACAATCTGCACCAAGGGCTGTGCCCTGGCTGGACATGTTTGATGCTGCACAGCTCTGGGTTGCCAGCATCTGAAGGGATGTAAGATTATCCTTACAGTTCTCTTTTTCCTTCTCTGTGAGGTCTGATAAAGGGATGATTAATCAATATGCCTGGGAGTAGTCCAAGTGCCTTTTTGCCTGGGATGGATGTTAGTCCCAATGCATTAGCAGGCTATGTCCCTGAAAAAGAGCTTTACACTGCAGGAGTAAAGGCAAAGTTAAACAAGAGCTTTCTGGTTTTTTGTTCTACATGTTTTTGGCATTACTCATTTCTGAAAAATATCCTCATCCAACCTGGATGTTTTTCCTATGTGGTACATATATATTTTCAGAGTAAAACCTTCAGTTCTTCCTGAGACAATATTTGTCAGTTCCTGTGTTATCTCTGGTTTGTACTTGAAAACTCTGGCTCTAAATCAAAAGCCTAGACTAGACCACCTTAGAACATCAGCTATCGCGAGTCAAGGAAGCAAAGGAGTACAAATGCTTCCCTCACCAGTGCCTGTCCCAATCAGCCTCTTGCTCCGTGTCTGGAGACTCTTTAGATAGATAGATAGATAGATACAGATACATATAGATATGGAAAACTTTACTTTTGAGAGCAAAGGTGTTGGGTATTTGTACGAAA
>WEKY01016798.1:44612-85683 GCA_013390045.1 Picathartes gymnocephalus | reverse complement strand
CCTCTCCTCTCCTCTCCTCTGTTTTTCCCGTCCCGTCAGTAAATATCCCTTTTCCCACTGCCTAGCAGATCAGGTGGCTGTTTGATAGCTGCCAAAGCTGCTGTAATTCCTGAGTTCATGAGTGGCTCATTTCCTCCCTGGGGGAGCTGCCCCATGTAAAGCTGCCTATGGATCACATGGCATAAATGCCTTTATGCCCAGAGTAGCCTGGAGATACAAGGACCAGCAGGGTTCTGGGGCTGTCTATGGCCATTTCCTCACTCACTCCAGGGTGAGGGTTTTGCCCTGATGCTCTGCAGAGCTGCCCCAGCAGCTCTGGGTGGGCTCTGCCAGGGGACCCATCCTAGCTGGGCACTTCCCAGTGCAGGTAATTGGGGCTGATCGGAGGGGTGCTGAAGGTGGCAGCTGCCCAGTGAGGGGTGGAAAAAAACATATTTGAAAGTGTGGCGCATTTATTATTCACCAGCATCAGGAAAGGAAGAGGAATGAAGGATCAGATCCCCTTGGGAAGGAGGCAATCCTCTGGGGGTTGAGCAGGAGGGCAGGAGCTGATGAAGGAGCTCAGCAGAGCAGAGGGCAGTGCTGGGAGGCTCTGCCCTTGTCCTGCCTCTCCAGGAGGTCCTGTGTCCTGGCCCTGGGATTAAATACCTTAAAGGATCATCTCCATTAACAAATACAACCATCATCAGTGCTGGATCCATGGGCAGAGAGACATCTCTGGAGGCTGCACTAGAAGACCGTTAGCGGGTCCCTTTCAACCCAAATCTGCCAGTCAGCCAAGCAAAACTACTCATGTACTACTTATTTCAGGAGAAACAAGCCCAGGCCTTCGATTTCCACTTGGAGTCCCAGTCCAGGAAATCCTTGCTCCTCAGGCTCAGCAGAGCTCCCACTTTTGGGATCTGCTGGGTCAGACACCTCTGATAGAGCAAATGGTCCCACCTGCCCTGTGTGCCCAAACCAACTTCTCTCCCTCCTGAATTTTTACAGAGGAGCTGTTTTTCTTCTCAGAGTCTCAAGCCAAATTTTTTCCCCAATTTTGTCAGTCTTTTTTCCAGATTCCAGCCCATTTGAACCCAGTAGGAGCCATCAGTCAATGTGTAGTGTCCTTAGAGTCCCCAAAGCACCATCAAGCCCCAGAGTTCTGCTGGATTTTAATTCAACTTCACAGGGAGCTGGTTTGGTTCTGCCAGAAAGGCACAACACAGAAACTCATGGAGCTTGAGATGAGAGAGAAATCAAGTGCAAGGCAGCACTGGGGTTAGGTATGACATCCATAGAATAAAAGGTCATATATATGTGTGCGTATATATAAATACATGAGCAAACAGGCATTTATTTGTGTGTGTAGAAATACATGAAAAACCCAGACATATATGTGTGTGTGTATATAAACGCATGAAGAAACAGACATATGTGAGCGTGTATATATATATATATACATATATATATATGTGTATATATATGTGTGTGTGTATGTATATCATTATTACTATGATTTAAGTTTATTTTTTACATAGCTGATATAATTTGTGCTGTCCCCCATTGTGCGACAGCTCAGGTGCCATCACACAGGATTCCCCTGTGCCCACTAGAGGCCAGTGTGCACCTTGAATTAAGATGCCAGTGCACTAATTAATCACCAGCCATCGGGAAGATCGTGTTTGCTGTGGCATGAAGCCCTGTTGCACAGGAGATGGTGACCAGGGCAGGGCAGGTGGCTGCCCCAGGAGGGACGGGTAAACTCTTCCAGCTATGGGCACTGTGTAATCGTCGAAGAGCTTGGAAAATCCTGCCGTGCTGTCATGGCTTGAGCATGGGACCTGCTCAGATCCTCTTCTCCAGCCCTGCAGAGCCAGGCAGGCACATCCACTGGGTGTCCTTGGGGACAGCTGGGACACTGTGGTGTCAGAGCAGGTCCTACAGATTCCTGTCCCTGTGCCTCTGCCACCCGGACACCGGGCTGCTGCAGCCCCGAGCCTGAGTTGGAGTTGGGCAAATAAACCCCCTGTAGCCAGGCTGCAAGCGGCGAGCTCCGCACGGCCCTGAAAAGTGAAATCAGCTCCTGAGGAACAATGGAAGCCCATTGCAACACTTGGTTGAACTAAAAATGGAGTATTTCATGTTGTTTCACACGAGTTTTCACCTCAATGTGGGCAGCAGCAGCAGCAAATTGAGACGTCGTTCTCCATCCGAGATCGTTTCAATGAGATAACAGCAGAACCTTTGGTTAGTGCATGTCAAAGTGAAACACTCAGCGTTTAACTCTGGCCTGAAATGGGTGCATTTAGCCCAAATTTGCCAGCCCCAGATCCATCTGGGATGTCTCTTTAGCTATGGGGGATGAGGGCAGAGAGGGGGATGAGCCAGGGAGGAAGGCACTGGCGTCAGTGGGGCTGAAGGGCAGCGAGGGGGGAGTGTTTTGCTGTGTGAGCTCCTCGATAGTGCAGCTGTATTTTGGGACCTCTTCACCTGCAGTTGCTGTTTTTTAAAACCTTGTTTATTGCTTTGCTGCCTTTATCTTTAGGAGACAGAATATGAGACCAGTGTTGTTCCTGTGGGTAACAGCTTCTGTCTTTGGCCAGCCTGGGGGAAACAGGGATGTTCAGGAGTCCGACTTCATGTTCTGTTAGATGCCCAAACCCAAATGCTCAGTCCTAAGTCTTCTTTTTTTTTTTTCCTTTATGGCGCAAAAATAAAGATGAGAAACAAAAGCAAGTTGATATTTCTCCCAGAATCCTTCCAAAATGTATCCTTTCTGCCTCTTGCACTCCCATTCACAACTTGGATGAGCTGAGATTTACTTTAACACGACCGGACTGAGGTTAAGGTCCCAGGAATGACCACAAGGATTGGGGTGGAGGGTTCATCTCAGTGGTCAGAGGCAGACATCAAAAAAGCAAGAATGGTAAGTGTGTACATCATATCTCATATTGACCTTCCTTCTGGCCTCAGGTCAGGGGAATTCTTCTGCATGGTTAAAAATGGGTATTTTCCCTTGCCCCAAGGCCTAGAGCAGCTACTGGCAGAGAAGACCAAAGATTTGGTGCTGCTCAGTGCTAGCACCCCTCAGACAGGATGACCCTGAAGGACAGAGGAACTGCCAAAAACCAGAAGAAAACTTATTGCTCTTTATGGATAATCCACATGAGCAAAAACATCCAGGGGAGGATTCAGGGTCACTGTGTCAGGGCCAGAACAAGTGGGAAGGAGCCCTGAGGAGAGACAACATTATTAGACCCTCTTTTCTCTCACCCCCACATCCCAAAGCACAGCCTGTGGTTTACAGGGATCTGATGGAGGGTGGGGATTCTGGGGCTGCATCCCAAGGCCCCCATTCCCCTGGCCAGGAGCATCTCAAAGGAGTGCAGCCAGCCAGGGGTTAACAAGGATCCTCTCTCCATGCACAGCTTTCCTGCCAGCCTGCTGAAATCCACTAACAGAATTAGCCCTGGAAATTTGTGCACTGTGCTATGCAGGGGGAAGGAAAAAAAAAAAGAAAGGAAAGAAAAGCATGAAATATGTTTAATCTCTCATTTCAGAATTGCATTTGACATCTAAGTTAAATAAAATGTTCCTGAGGTCATTAAAAATCAGAAATAGTACAAGATTTGGGTTTACCATAGTTTCAGAATGAATCAGGTTTCTGAACTTGTTTTAATCTCTGTATAATTGCTTTTCTGTATACGGTAACCTTTAGAAAATGAGTTTAATAATTAGTCATCTCAAACTAGTTAAGGACAACATCCTGCCCTCAGTTCAGTTTTATTTTCAACAAAAAACCAATGCCAAAGTAAATTCTTCACTATGGTTGGAAACATAGGTTCTGGCTACATGTTTAGCAGGCGAAACAGCTTGCATTAACCCCCCTAAAACTTTGAAAGTTCAGCAATTCTCATCTTGGTGGCTTTTCACTCTCCCTCTCCAAGAAAAATGGGAAGAGAAGAAGAAAATATGAAGAAGCAGCATCAACCATGGCTGGTCCCTTGGCTCTGCCTCTCCTGGGCACAGAGTCCCCAGACAGAGCAAGGAGAGAGTTTACAGGATGGTAGAAGGACCCCATGCCTGGAACCTGCTTTTCCCAGGATGACAGGCCTGGGCAGAAACCAGAAATTTCCAGCTCCTTTGGGCCCATTGCTGGTGCCTGCATTGCCTGCCTGGAGATCACCACGGCTGGGTCATGCTCAGGGCTTTCCTCCTGCTGTCACCTCCATGTCCCCCTTTCCCTCAGGACCTTCCTCATTTATTATATCAAAGTCTCATCTCTTTCTCTCTCCCCATCCCACTACAGACCACCATGCAGGTGTGGATTTCTCATGTTTTTTAGTTTCCCAGTGCCCGCAGATTATCCTCCTTGATGGGTCCATACCCTCCAGGTTTGGTGGCTCAGCACTGTCACTGTCCACAGCTGCTGTGTCCCACAGAGCTGCCCTTGCCCTCAGGAGACAGAGCTGTATCCCAGCACTGCCATCCATCTGCGATCCTCCTCCTCTTCCCTCTCGATTTCTGTCAGTCTGGTGCAAATCTGGACCACAGGTTTCTCTCACTATCTTCCTGCAGACTGCCTTTCTCATCACACTGGAAAAGACACTGCAAATACTTTCCTCTCCGTAGTCTTGTGTTTTATTTTTTAAAAATTTCTAAAGGGTGGGCCTACCACCATTTCCCTGGAGGGAGTATTCCAGAATCTGATAGATCTCACTCAGGGAAATTATTCGAGCTTCCTGCTGCCCACCTTATATTCCCATTTCATCTCATTATGGCGGAGCCTCTGGCTGGATTTGTAGGAGCTCCTGATTTGCTGACCAGGTCCTTCCTGCTGAAGCCGAAGTTTTCCATGGTGCAGAGGCTGATGGCGAGTGCTCCTGGCTTGGAGTGGCCTTCATGGCCATCCTGTTCCCCTTGGAGGGACGGTGCTGCCATCCTGTTCACCCAGCGTCTGCAGAAGGGGTTAACCCACCCTGGGAACTCTCCAGGTCCCTGATCCAGCTGCCAGCCCTGGAGTGCCCACTGAACTCAATGCACAGCTCCCATCAGGGGTGGGCTGAAGCTGTAATCCCACAAATGTGCTAATATTTGGATCAGGAGCACTCAGTGCTTACATGTCTCTTGCAGACGGCTGAGAGTGTGTTTTGCTAAAGCAAACGGCAATTACATTTAGTATCTTCAATTTAGCTTGACGTATTGCCTCTAGAAAGAAGAGATGTGTTGTATTCCAGGCTCTGCAGAACAAGCAGTGTCTCTGACCCTCTCTTCTCTCCTCTGGAGCCCCTCCAGACCCTCTCCTGGGCTGCCTGGCCAGGAGAACAGAGCTGAGGGCAGCAGGGAGGAGCTACTGATGCACAGCTATTTCTGTCACAGCATGGAGCATCGTCCAGCACTGACCAAGGACATGGAACCAGAGCCTGTGTGGAGACCAGAGCAAATCCAGGAGCAAAGGCCAGTCAGGAACAGCCACCGGAGTGCAGGAACCAGAGGAAGCAGCTCACCAGGGTGCAATGACAGCTCCAGTCTGGGGCAGCGGGATGGGGGAGTTTTTCCCAAGCTGAGCCCACCTAGGATTTGGGCTTGGATTTGCTTCTCACTGTCTTCATGGAATAAAGGTATAATTAACATATCCTCTCTATTGTCCATGCAAAGGTGAGGGTCTACTCCCTCTTCTTAGGGAAGAGCAACAGATTGGAGACGAGATGATGACCTAGATCCACTTTTACTTCCTTCAGAAAGTTGTTTTTGGCTCACAAGTGTTAGATGAGCTGGTAACTCCTGGTAAAAGTAGCAGTCGAGTTCCCTGCCCAGTCCCACACACTGATACTCACAGCTGCCTTTTTGCCCCACCTTCCCCTCTCCCTTTCTTGTTGCAGTTCTCAGTTTTTACAGTGTATGAGGCCATGAAGTTTCTCATCAGTCCACTGTTATACTGGACTCTGGAAGCAGCCATGCCAGAAGTAAAGATCCCCTTGAGCTCACGGCAAGGAGCAGAGCCCCCCATGGGTCAGTCAATAGTCCCCTAACACACCCTCATCCTGTCAATCCAGGTCACTTGCAGGAATATTTTTGTTGCCAAAGTTTCCTATGTTATTTTTTCAGACCACTCATAGCTTTCTTTTGACCACACTCCTATCCTGTGGTCCTCATGCACAGCACCCACCACACGTGGGGTGCAGATGTGCAGCACATCCTGGACCACCCATTCAAATGTTCTCACTGGAAGCCAAAAAGAAAACAGGGGTTTGTGAATAAAGTGCCTTGAGACAGAAATCTAAGGTACCTCAGAGTGTCAAGAGGGTCTCCCATAGGTCCCATTGCATCCACGAGGAGTTCTCAGCTATCCCATGTCACGGTAAAATTTATCAGTGTTTAAATATCCAGTCTGTCCCTGGCTTTCTGGAGCTCCAGGGTTCCTCAGGAGCTGCAGTTGTGTGTGTTTGTATAGACCTCAAAGATAGAGCAGCTCTGGGTTTTTACAGGGAGTTTAAGTGATGGGAATGCTGATACCTGGAAAAGCTGATGGCTGGCAGCAGGAGTTTTCTGCGCTGCTTGGTGTGAAACATGTTTTCAAGTCCAGGGCGAATGTTGAACATGAGGAAGAACAAAGCACTCCAGGAAAAGAGGCAAACACCTCCCCAGCAGGGCAGCGCTGGAGCGTGGCTGGGTCTGGATCACACAACCCCTGCTGTTCCAGAGAATGTTGTGGAGGGGAGGTAAGTGCTCTGGTCGCTGTCCAGCACAGGCTTCCCACAAACTGGGGATGAAAGCTCTCACTGGTTGGTGCCCACAGTGCTCTGGTACTTGCTCATGCCTGTCTAACTGCTTCCTAAGGCTGCACCTGCTCCTCTTCTGAAGGTCTGGTGGCACAGCTACTGCCTGAAAGCGCCACATCTCCCTGGGGCTGTCAGAGATCCTGCCGCCGAAGCACCCTTCCATCCCATTCCCGGTGCTTTACATCACTCTGCTCAGCAAGGCTCAAAGGCACCCAGGTGTGGGGGATCCGGGTGTCTCAGCTGGTGGCAAAATCACCGTGAGCTTGCATGGTCTGTTCGACTGCTGGGAAGTGTGGGAGGTGGGAGGGCAGGAATGCCGCTGTCCTTGGCCCATCAGCACTCTGTCATGCTCGGTGTGTAAGTAAATGCCAACAAGCTCCAAGCGGTGGCTGGGGTACGCCCAGAGGAATTCACCAAAATCAGCATCTAAATAAGGAAACACTGGGCTTGGGAAGCTTGTCCGTGGGGTGTGTGTGTGTGTGGAAGCAACGTCAGCACAAGAAGGTCCCTTCCCCCTCGCCTGAACGTTTGCTTTCACTTCACTCCTGAACAAATGAAGACAACAGCTGTGTTATTTAACAGTGTGTGTTTTACTACCAAGGAAGAATGGGCCTTTAAACCAGGCAAAATGCTCTGTGCCCTTCCAGGGAAATGTGGAATTGCAGGTTTGGCCAGGATGACCCAAATAATAAAAGTGCAGCTGGAGCATTAAATACAGAGTTGGTGGCAAGGATGGTTGGGTTTGGCTGGACTAACTGGACTGGTGATCAAAAAGACAATTATGCTGCTTTAAGAGCAGAGCCATTTGCCACATATTACTATAATGGCAAATCTTAAGGATTGCTACATATTCAAAGATGGGATCCAATGTAAAAAAAAAAAAAAAAAAAGTCCCTCTGTTGCTACTATTTTTCTAAAGGTCACTGAGATACCATAACCATTGCTTCCCAGTGAAAACCTTGGATGAAAACCTTGGATGCCATCCGGGAGCAGAGGTTCTCTGGTGCTGAGCAAAGGAGATGAGAGCAGCTCAGTGGGGCAAATTTGACCTGACCTGAAAATGGCTACTGTAGGTACCAGGAGGGATGAAACCACATCAGTGCACAACTCCACATGTGCTCAGCCAAAATATTTCCCCTGTTCTCAGCTGTCTACTGGTATTTACCTCTTTGAGCTGCCTTGACCCCAAAGTGTAGCATAGGCAGATGTTGAGTCTGTGGATAAAAAGAGTGAGTTGAATATTCATGCTGTGGTTTCAGGAAAGTTGTGTGGAGAATAACTCTGACATGAATGACACAACACATCCAACATCTTGTCTGAAGCACTCAGTAAGGAAGCTTGAGAGTGCAAGGCATTTTGAAACCTAAATGGGAGCGTTTATGTCAGCTCAGGTGGCAGTCAAAGGACAGCTGATGCATCTTTGGGGTTAGTTTGATGCAAATGGGCACTTGAGAAGAAATGTGATGGTTGGTTAGCCAAAGGCAGTGGTAATGTCTGCTAAAAAGGCCATTGTATTGATTGAAACGCATCTAGAAAACATCAGGCTGATGTAAAACATGAGTAATCAGCACAGGCTAAAGGCTATTTCATGGAGCTCACCAGCATGTGTTTGTAAGCGCCCTTCATTAATAAATCAATGGAACGTTCATGCTGCCAGAGGGTTCAAAGCAGCTTTTGGGGGGATGCTGGAGGAGGTGGCTCTGTCCCAGGCTGCTTGAGGAGTTGGCTGTGTCTCCAAAGGGCTGGTGACTGCCAGGGTGCTCAAGGACACCAAGGGAGAGTGTCCACTGGTCATGGAGGAGGCTGGTCCTGGGATCTGTCAGGAGCAAGGTGCCACGGGGAGGGATCTGCCTGCAGCACCAGGGCTCGCTCAGGACCAGCAGCCAGCTCCTGCTGTGCTGTCAGACCCCAGGCTGGAAGGCCCCTGCACCCCACCAGTGCAAAGAATGTTCAGTTTCAAAGACTACATCCCTCATTCTCATGCTCTATCCGTTGCAGAGACCTCCAGGGGCTCTTACAGAGGCCACCAATCCACAGATAGTCAGAGCCATACTGTGGGTGATGTGAGCCAGAAATGTAGGAAATTCTGGCAGAAGCTGTGGGTCAGAGAGAGCTGTGATGTGGCCCTTAAAAAGCCATGTTTTCTCATAAATGACTGAACTTTCTGCACCTCCATCACCTGCTCCCTCAACACTTCTGCTGCTGGTTACCTGATGGACTCAGACATTTCTGTCTATGGACCTTCTGCACATCCTGGTCACCAGCTGGGCTCTCTGACTCCTGAAGCACAGGTATTCTTCCTCTCTCCCATTCTGAGACCACACAAATCCCCTGGGATGCTTCACGACAGAACAGATAAGGTGGATCTGTCCCGAGGCACATGTGGGGTGCAGACCCCCGCGCTGATGCACACCCCATGTGAAATATTTTGCATAGAGAGCACTCCTGCAGCTACTCTGCATTTTTGTGGTCCTGGAGCTTGAGTTTTGCTCTCCCCCAGGCTTCAGAACTGACCTGGAGTTCTGACTTCCCCCCATGAAGTCACTCCGTGATTTGTGTAAAATCCAGCATTGCTGTCCAGAGCTGGTTTTGGAAAGAGGGGCCACAAGTGAGTGATTGGTCCAACTTCTTCCCCAGGGTGTGGGGCACCAATTAATGGGTCTTTTCCTCTCAGAGGCAGAAGCAGGACAAGACAATGTCAGAAATAAAGGTGTTTTCTGGCTGCCCTCCCCTCCCCAGCACCCACCACTCGCAGACTGAGGCACCTTTCAAGCACTTCTCCGAGCTGCTGAGGAACTCCTGTTGTGGCAGCGTTTTTAGCTACCACATCCTTCCACTCCTGGGATTCTCAGCCTGTAAATGTGAGCTAAAATGTGCGCTTGTGTGAGCTGCAGATCCAGAGCCCTGCTCCCAACCTGCATCCCCTGGCTGCTCCAAGGCTGGGATCAGGCTGTGCTCGCGGCTCAAGAGAGATTTTGGTGCACGAGCGAGCTAAATGGCTTTGGGATCTTGGGGAATATTGCCGGCTCCATGCTTCCCCAGCTCCTGATCGTAACGCGGGCTGGTGGCCCTGTCACGGCGAGGGGCTGTGACAACGGCTGGCTCTGGCGTGGCCCTGGGCTGTCACCGAGCTGTGGGTGCACGCCAGGGCACGGGTGGCACTGCCGCCTGTGACAGGGATGCCGCGGGATGCGGGGCCACCGCGGCGAGACGGCCACGGGCTCTGACGGCTCCTGTGCAGGGATGAGAGGGCTGGGAAAGCTCCTGTGCAGGGACGGGAGGGCTGTGACATCTCCTGTGCAGGGACAGGAGGGCTGTGACAGCCCCTGTGCAGGGACAGGAGGGCTGTGACATCTCCTGTGCAGGGACAGGAGGGCTGTGACAGCCCCTGTGCAGGGACAGGAGGGCTGTGACAGCCCCTGTGCAGGGACAGGAGGGCTGTGACAGCTCCTGTGCAGGGACAGGAGGGCTGTGACAGCCCCTGTGCAGGGACAGGAGGGCTGTGACATCTCCTATGCAGGGACAGGAGGGCTGTGACAGCCCCTGTGCAGGCACAGGCAGCGGGGACATCCGGAGGGCTGTGGCAGCCCTGACACTGACTCGGGAGGAGCGTGGGGGCACTGCAGTGCCAAGCCGTGTCTGTGGGTGAAGCAATGGAGCTAAGGGGCTATGGGGTTGCGAGGAGCAGCCTCCTCCATCCCAGAATGACAGGATGATTTGGAAGGGACCTTAAAGCCCATCTCATTCCACCCCCTGCCATGGGCAGGGACACCTTCCACCAGAGCAGGATGCTCCGAGCTCCATCCACGCCAGCCTTGAGCTCCTCTGGTTGTGATCTCCCTGGGTTTGCAATCCAAAGCTCGACTTTCCTAAGGATCCTAGAAATTAACGTAGAAATCCAGATTCTCTCTGGAGCTCACGGCTTCAGGACTCTGCGGTGAGCAAATCAAAGGACTCGTGTTGGAGCAGCACATGGGAGCACAGAATGGCCTGGGTTGGAAGGGACCTTAAAGATCATCTCATTCTAAACTCTGGTTTTCTGACATTTCAGAAATAGAACAGTTCTGTGGGGGATTTTTTGGGAAAAACTTGCTGTTCAGTTGCACACATAATGCTCCTTTCAGAGACCACCAAAAGCAAGATACGAAAAAATGAAGCAACCTATTCTTGGCCCTTTCCCTCCTTCCACCATCAATTCGTGCAGGAAAATTGAGATTTTACTTCAAGAACTATGCATTTTTAATGGATTTTATTTACATAATTTTTCTGTCTAATAAGACGGGTTTTAAATGCCTTAACTGCAGCGTAGTTCTCTCAGACCTTTGGAGAAAAGAAACTACAATAAAGATTCTTGTCTCCTAATATTCTGGGTTTCAGGCAAAAAATTATACTATGAGATAGGAATGCTTAAAAAACCCATAGTTTCACTGAACAAGAAAATCCAGTTTGAAAAGAAGAAAAAAAACTGTATTGGAAAACATCTATTTGCCCACAAAATAATGTAAAAATAATGAGTCCATATTCCTCTTTGATGTGTGTGGCACATGCTCCTTTAAGGAGAAATTCTGTATTTCAGAGATAGTGTGCATATCGTGGAATGAAACGGTTGTTATGGCAACAACTCTCAAAAGCAAGTACTTAACTGAGAAATGTGTTCCACATAGCCATAGAAAAATGAAAACATGAAAACAGAGACAGGAAGAATGGACAAACAGAAGCAGTATGAGATGGCAAAGCCATTTCTGATTTTCAGGCGCGCAGAGAAGCAGCACTGAACCAGCTTTGGGGATTTTTTATTTTAATTTAAAGCCAAAGTTTAAAGCTGCATCTGTTCCTGGAAGATTTAATGTGTCTTTTATTTGATGTTGGTGATCTAATAATTAAGAAGTGTCATACCATATTAGCCCATCCTTATTGCTGTGGACCGGAGGAGGGGATGGTGTTTATTTGCTGCTGTGTTCAAACACACCCCCAGCCTGGGGCATGGGGAGGCAGCTCTCCAGGAAATCTGCACCTCCAGGATCCCTGGGGTGGCTGGATCCATTCTCCCATGGATCCATTCTCCCATGGCTCAGAGCTGTGTCTCTGGCACCCGCAGGTCGGAGGAGGGTGGTGTCACCATCTGCTCCCAACCACCTCTGGTACCTGAAGGAGCCTACAAGAAAGATGGAGGAAGTGTTCACAAGAGCCTGAAGGGCCAGGACAAGGGGGAACGGCTTCGAACTGGCAGACAGAACGTTTGGATTAGAGATTAGGTGTTGCAGAGCAGAATGAGTTAAATGACACGAACAGGACTCTTGAATTGCTGAAGATTGTAGGGCAAGAGCTGTAAGAAAAAGCTGTGAGGAAGAGCTGCAGAAACTGAGAAAGAAACAAAAAGAAGGAACTGCAAAATCTGTGCCCCCCTCCCAAAGAGCTGAACAGCCTGCTGTGCTCAGTAATCGGGCAAAAGAAGAAGTATACATTGTGGCCTGCTCTGTACGAAATCACAGGTAGACAGAACTGTTGGAAGTTGTTATGCAGAAAATAAAACAGTATAAATATCCGTGCCTTTTGTCAATAAACGCCCTTGCAGCATCACACTGCTTGGTCTGTCTTCCAATGGTTAATTAGGAAGGAATTGTTCCCTGTGAGGGTGGGGAGGCCCTGGCACAGGGTACCCAGGGAAGCTGTGGCTGCCCCTGGATCCCTGGCAGTGCCCAAGGCCAGGCTGGATGGGGTTTGGAACACCCTGGGACAGTGGAAGGTGTCCCCGCCCATGGCAGGAGTGGGATGAGATGAGCTTTAAGGTCCCTTCCAACCCAAAGCATTCCATGATTTTCAGATTCTCTGACCTCCAGTCAGGTTGAGCTCCAGCCCCCCAGGCCCAGCCTGGTCCATGCAGCCCCAGCCACGTCCCAGGTCAGCCCAAAGCCCAAAGTGGGGCAGAGGGACAGGGAAGCACTGGCTGCCCTTGGCATTGCTGGTGTATTCTCCCATCACAGCCACATCATCTGGACACCAGACCACTTCCCATCCTACAGAGAAACCCCTCTGGTCTTTCTCTTCCTGGGAAAATGGCATTCCTGAGCCCCAATCTACTCATGGGATTAGTCCAGGATAGGCAAGCAAGGCAGAAGTTGTTGTGGCCAGACCCCGTTTTGTTTGGGATCCATTTCAGCATTTCTAGTCTGGCAGCCCAGACTCCTTCAGCACTGGCAATAACTTCTAACTTCATAATCTCCCCCATTTCATAAGCACATGCCTGATTTTTGCAAGAAGACCCCCAGGCTGGTCCCTGAGCAGCTCCTTTTGCCTCTGCTCTCCTGGCTGGTAACTTCATTCTGCACAGACTTCCCTTCAGCTGGACCCACATCCCCTTTGTAACTCCTGTAATTCCTTCCATAGAGATTCTGGCAAGAATCTCTATTGAAAGGCTGATTTCCCATCAGGCTCTGTATGCAATATTTTGTTTAAAGCTAGACAGATTAGCTCCTCTGCTCCTCTCTATTTTCCTATTAAAATGATATTAAATTAGTTTTATGTGATCTACTTTTGATAAAACTTTCCTGGTTTTTTTCATCTCATTTTGTATTTACCTCCATGTCCTCAGAGGTCCATGTCTCAGTAAAATTTTCTAAGGTGAATGGAAGGGCCTGAAACCAGAAAGTGAAGCAGAAAAGTAAAAAATAAATTATTTTAAAAGTCAAATATTTGATGTAACCCAATCTGATCTTCCCAATTTCTTTAACTGCTCTATTCCGCACCGGTTATGGGAGCACCTAGAGAGGTGACAGAGCTGTGGGAACTGGCTCAGGGGCAGAGTGAGAGGTGCTGGAGGTCCCACACTGCAGTCAAGGTGGGCTCGAGGCATCACCAGGCGGGTGCTGCAGCTCAGCTGCCTTCTCTCCACAGCCATATCCGTCCTTATTTTTCCGACATGATGGCCTCTTCCCGGCAGGAAACAAACATTGCCGAAGCCTGAGTGCCAAGGGGAGACCTGAGTGTGTGGTGGGGTGACTGTGCCCAGCCCTGCCCCGGCTGTGCTGGGCCCAGCTGGGTGCGGGCAGGGTCTGGGATGGGCTCCTGAGCTGTGTCTGCCCACACTGAGGCGCTCAGAGCCATCACCGGTGGGTGTCACCCCCAGCTTAGCAGTGCCAGTGTTCCCACGGCTGCTCAGACCCCACGAGATCCATCTCCAGGAGGAAAAACAGCAAAAAGCCTGGGACAAATGGGGATGGCACCTGGCTTCAGTGCTCCTCACTGACCTCCTCCAAATTCCTGAGGCTGCTGGTGCTCCTCAGGTTCACATCTAGGGCAGGCACCTCACACCCGAGCTGTCTCACCGTGGAGCCTTTCCTTGAGCTGTGGTTCCCTCTGGGAGCAGTGGGGACTGGACGCGTCTCCAGAGCCCAGCAGCCCCAAGGCTGTGCCTCACCCAGGAGGCTGACACTCCTCCAGAGCTTCCATCCCCCTCCACCGGCTTTTCTGGAGCTCTCTGCAAACCCCAAACTTCATTTGGGAGACAGCTACAGACTGGCTGGATGAGGATTTATCCGGCATTGTGTGTGTGACAAGCAAAGGGAAGGATTTCTCAAGCTAACCCAGGGCTGCCGAATCCTCCTTGGCAAAGAAGTCACTTACACGTCCCAGAGGCAAAGCAAGAATTTGTAAATGAAAACTTTTTCAAATAAATCTTTTGTAGGATTTACAAACCTTCTGATCGGATTCGTGACTCCAGACACAGATTTGTATACTTGCTGTGAGATGTGAAGGATTTAAAAATCCGTCTCTTGACTTGTGAAACAATCCAATGTTTTAGAAACCAGGTAGATAAAGCTAAGACTAAAAGCACACAGCACTTGGGCCTGAAGGTTCAGTGACAGGATTTATACATTAGAACAAGGAGATAATGTAACTCAGGTGTATTAAATCCTGATTTATTAACAAACTCAGAAGTAATAGCTTTACAAATAACTCCCAAGACATTTAAAAGCACTTAACCCTTGGAGTACTTGCATTTATCAGGCTGCCATCTCTGGGAATGTCAAGAAATATGTCTAAATATATCAGAGAAAATTCAGCTGCACTGCAGACAAGCCCTGCAGCCTCTCTCACCAGGGTTCCTTCTTCCACAGGAGCCAGGCGTGACTCCTGAGGGCCTGGGCTGGGGTTTCTGTAGGTGCTGCAGACACTCCTGGCACGTTTCTGGAGGGCTCTTTGGTCCCACTGTGCTCAGACTGTTGTCGTCTCTGCCTGCTTGGTGACATGGGGCCCTGTCACAGCCCTCTCCTGAGATGTCCCAGCGCCACCACAGCCTCTCTGCCTTTAGGGGGTGAGGGCTGGGCTCAGGAACCTCTGTTGGGGAGGGTATTTGGTTGGGGAGAGGGCTGGGAGCACTCAGGGATCAGGGCAAGCTGTTTCCATCACTGAGGGCTCTGTGAAAAAAGAAGTTCGGGGGATGTTCTCGTTTATTGTCTCTTTGTCCTCACCAGCAGGCTCAGGCTTTTCCCAGTTACCTCATATCCAGGCTACCTGGCTCTGAGCTCCTTGGTGGGTAGAGATGGGAAACCTCTGCTTTGGCATGATGAGGAAGGATTTCATCCAGGTGTTCCAGCTGTGTGCTCTTGTATCCTTAAATCCCTTGGGTTCAGCAATGACCAGAAGCTGATTTCTTCCTGGTCACAACCAATTCCGCAGCCATTTCACCTTTGACAAACGTGTTGGAAGAAAAAGCTTTCCCCTGCAGAACCACCTCTTCTCCAGTCACACTTATCCCAAACACACCAGCTTAATAAAGTGGCACTTCCAGAGCAGTTGTAATTTTTAATTACCTGAAGGAGTCTGTCAGAACTACTAATTCCCCTTTCCTTTTCCCTCTGTGCCCCACTAGCTTTTGTTCAGCATAAATGGGTTCTCAGGGCAGTGGCACTGCCCAGGGAGCAGCCTGGCTCAGGATTGCCCTGGGCACTTGTCAGGATCCAAACCCTTGGGCAGGGAGAGAAGCCCAGGGTGTTTTCAGCTGGTAAAAGAGCTCGGTGCTGTTTGTGTCCAAACTTGCCTGGAAGCAAAATGACCATACACAACAGCTTGCTCTGTTAATGGTGTAAAGTGCACTAGAAAATGATTGTGCAAATAATAGCTACTTCTTGATGAGAGAGCCAAGAGCAGCGGCAAGGGCCAGAGTGCCGCGAGCAGGAGGAGCTGGGAGGGAAAAGGCACTTGACACCCTCGTGGGTTCAGCTTGCATTAACAATTAGACAGTTGCAGAACTTATCTCTTATTCCTTCTGCTGAGCTGTTCTCTCTTCCTTCTATTTGGCTTTTTCACAAATGGCTGCTCATTATTGTCGGGATGTTTTTCTGCCCTGCTTTGATCAGGACTGGTTCCACATCATGTGGGAGCACCCAGGATGCATCCCTGAGGATGTGTGGGTGAAGGCCTCCTCCTGCTGAGGGGCACGGGCCACTGCCCCAACTCAGTCCCTGCAGCAGCTCCAAGGGTCTCTCCCTGACCTCCCCACTTGGTTTGTTCAGTTGTAGGAGAGGAGACTGAGATCAGACCTCACTGGGGGCTGCGGCTCCTCCCAAGGGGCAGCTCCGATCTCTGCTCGCTGTGACAGGGACAGCACCCAGGGAGTGGCTGGAGATGTGTCAGGGCAGGGTTAGGGGGGAGATCAGGAAAAGGTTCTTCCCCCAGAGGGTGCTGGGCACTGCCCAGGCTCCCCAGGGAATGGGCACGGCCCCGAGGCTGCCAGAGCTCCAGGAGGGTTTGGACAGCGCTCCCAGGGATGCTCAGGGTGGGGTTGTTGGGGTGTCTGTGCAGGGCCAGGAATGGACTCAATGGTCCCTTCCAACTCAGGACAATCTATGATTCCATGTTTTTACAAATATATTTAAGATTTGAGGTGCTTTAGGAATGAGGTATCTGCTGTGCTTCCCTTTATGTGTTCAGCTTCTCCATTTTTCACTTTAGACACTGGGAGGTTTTCAGTTTCTCTCCCTAGCTGGCTCAGGTTTGTGGTGGACCAAAGCACCGATTCAATAAAACATTCAGTCACCTGCTGGACTTTAATCACATACTCAAGCTCAACTTTATTTAGGAAAGCTCTTAAGCATGAGATAAAATCCCAAGTGTTGTCAATTATTTGGTAAATTTTGAGTGAGGGGCTGGGCAATGTTGTCCTGCCAAAACGCTCAGCAGAGCTCTCACTGAAGGCAGGGCTGGGACTGGGGTCTCTCTGTGAGTGTATTTCTTGTGCTGGACCAGAATGAAGTTCCAAGGCCTTCTGACACCTTGCAGTGAGAGAAGAAAGGATCTGCTCATGCATCCTCCCACCCATCCATCCATCCATCCATCCATCCATCCATCCATCCATCCATCCATCCATCCATCCATCCATCCATCCATCCCTCCCTCCATCTATCCATCCATCCATCCATCCATCCATGCATCCCTCCATCCATCCATCCATCCATCCATCCATCCCTCCCTCCATCCATCCCTCCATCCATCCATCCATCCATCCATCCATCCATCCATCCATCCATCCATCCATCCATGCATCCCTCCATCCATCCATCCATCCATCCATCCATCCATCCCTCCATCCATCCATCCATCCATCCACCCACCCACCCATCCATCCCTCCCTCCATCCTGGGGCATTCTCTTTCTTCTGTCTGGGACTCTCTCAGCTTCGAGCACCACAGGGCAGGCAGGGAAGAAGAAAAAGAGGTGACAATGGCACTTAGTGATTTAACCCAGAAGCAGCCAAGGAGACTTTGGGTCATCCAGGCACCCCCTGCTCCATCAGGAACTCTGCAACCTCTTGGATGAACACAGCAGCTTCAGCACTGCCCCTGCCTCCATCATCCCTCTCATGATTTCAGTGTCCAGAAGGGAAAGGGTTAAACCCCAAGTAATTAATACAAGAAGACTGTTCATTACTATAAGACGTCTGTGTATCATTAAATTTCATTTCAGCTTTAATTAGACTTTTTTTTTTTCATATAAAACTCTTTGTTGTGTCAATTAGTTGATTGACTATCATCTGGTTTCTGGGTTAGTGAAACCTGATCCGTTGTGAATGAATTTGTTTATCAGGGAAAAAGGACCAGGGGATGGAAAAAAAAATTCAATTAAATGTCAATGTGTGGAGTGACAAGCAGTATTCGATAGGGCTTTTAGTTTAATTGCTTGTATTTCATTAAGAGATGCATTTATCAAGAGAATTCTTCATTTTCAAAAGATCTTGGATGTCTTCTTGTTCACTTCTGGCTTTTTAGGTACTCTTGTAGTAGTCAAAAAACACAGGGGGCTATTTTTTAAATTAGAAAAAGTACTTAATTGTGATATATCCTGAGACTGTTACATCACTGCTGTGTGGTGACAGCCTTTTGATGACATCCACATGCAAATTGCAGGGGACAAGGTGTGCCCCTACATCGGTTGACAGACTGTCACCAAAAATCCACCCCTCCCTTTGCTGCTCCATGGCCTGTGGCCACTCTGCAAACAGCGTGTTAATCCCCAAAGTTTGTGTGAGGAGCAAACCATCCAGCTCCGAGCCCTGGGAAGGTTTTGGAAGGCCTGCTTTAAATATTTTAAAGGCTGTAAATCCCTTCGGGAGGAGTGGTTTTCACTCGTGTGGTATTTGGATTCTGGTTCATCGCTTGTGGTTGATAAATAAAAATGAAATGGGCTTTGGGAGGGTCCGGCAGGAGCTGTCCAAACACAGAGTGGTTGGAACTCCAGGGCTGGTGTAGTTAGTTACACAGGGCATCCCTGAGTAGTTTCAGCCACCCTGGAGTAACACAGTGAGAAACAGTCTTATTTCTATAACTTTCTGCTTGTTTCTAATCCAGCTTTTCTAAAGCCTGTGGCTAGATAAGCTGGCAGCTGGGGTTGTTTGGGAGATGGCAACAGGATTCCAGCAAAGCTTCCAAAATGTTAAATAGTTCTTTTTCTGGATGTCCAGGTGTCCAGGGTCAGGGAGCCCCTGGAATCAGTGTGGTGATGGAGGCTCACCTGGAGGAGGGTGGGACATGGGTGCCCCGTTAGTGTGGGACCTCCAGCATCACTGCTCCAAGGGGGAGATACCAGGGCTCAGTTTTGGATGGGCATTGGATGCATAATCCTTGGGAAAAGGAGTATATTTTAGCCTGGATGTAGGAAAATACCTCGTCAAGTGATCAATCGGTTGGTTATTCAAGAAACACTCAGTGCTCTGGTCTGGGTGACAGGGTGGGGATCAGTCACAGCTTGGACTCGATGATCCTGGAGGTCTTTTTCAACCTCAGTGATCCTGTGATTCTGTGTGGAGGAGAACTGGAGCAGAGGAGCCCCTGTGACACCAAATCCTGCCCTCCACACATGCAGGAAACTCCGCTGTGCATCACTTGGGCGAGGTGATCAATCTGCACCTCAGAACTGATTGAATTCCTTGCCCTTCAGAGATTTGCTTTTCCGATATTGAGGCTTGGGAGCAGGGAGTTTCTCTCCATGGATTTTCTCAGTGCCCAGCAGAAATCCTGCAGGGCCTCTGGGAGTGTCTGTATAATAAGTAGCTCTAATGAGTGCTAATTACGCCCAGCACATGGGTGAGGAAGCTCTTTCCTGAAATCCATCAGTGTATTTCAGCATTTTCTGCCTTGCCTGTGCTCTGTGCTCCCGTTTGCATGGGAATTACAGCCAGGACACAGCCTGTCCTCAGAAAGTCATTATTTCTCCTACCCTGTGATGAGAATTCACATTCAAACAGTCCAGATAAGATGTTGGGAGGCAACTTATGCAGCAACTGGCAATTATATCCTCCCTAAACATTTAGTCTGTGATACTACGCCGGCATCATGGCAGTGACAATAAAGCTGTGCCTTTTACAGGAGCAAACCAGCACAGCATGGAGAGATCCTCCAGGCTGTACCCTCTGGGGGCAAACTATCACTGTACAAATGGAAGAACTCAAGGTTTGGGCAAAGCAGCGCTGATATGGTTGAAGAGAGTCTATTTTACCCAAATCTACTGAAGGAGGATAAAAAACTAATAGGAAAAAGGAAAAAAGAAAGGATAAATACCAGACCAGTTTTTCCAAGAAGGCCCCATAGCAGAAGCAGCAGCAGAAG
Organism: Picathartes gymnocephalus; assembly: GCA_013390045.1. Classification (NCBI taxonomy): domain Eukaryota; kingdom Metazoa; phylum Chordata; class Aves; order Passeriformes; family Picathartidae; genus Picathartes; species Picathartes gymnocephalus. The sequence goes on along the minus strand of WEKY01016798.1, from coordinate 65,816 downwards.
GTGAAGGGTGCTGAGGCCCTGGCACAGGGTGCCCAGAAAAGCTGTGGGTGCCCCTGGATCCCTGGCAGCATCCAAGGCCAGGTTGGACAGGACTTGGAGCAACCTGGGATCATAGAATATGTCCTTGCCCGTGGCAGAGGCTGGAATGAGATGATCTTTAAGGTCCCTCCAACCCAAACCATTCTGTGATTCTCAGACTCCTCTGCTGCAGAGCCCATGAGCTGTCGCTGGGCTCCTGGCAGTGAGCCCGTGGAGAGGACTGCCAGGAGATGCTGCAGGAAGCCAGATCAGTGTGCCCAGCAGCTCCAGCCCCTCAGCCAGCAGCGTTTTGTTCTCATCCCTGAGGAGCTGTGGAAGTTGTGCCTATCAGGAAATCTCCCTCGTCCCAACGCGGCGTGTTCGCTCCGATAAGGGTGCTGTGTAATGGCAATTATGTTTTCATTTGTTGTGAGAAAACTTAATACACAGAGTGGCAGAAACGTTATTCATCCACTGCTAATTATGAGCTACTTACTGCAGGGAATCGTGCAAAAACAAAAAAGTGTAATCAGATGCAATAAAGGGAAGCAGCTTGTGCTCTCGCCCTCGTGCCGGCTGGAATTAGCGCCTGCCGCCAATTATCACCCAGAATGCGGCGTGTCCCCGCGGGTGACCTCGCCTGGGGCTCTGCAGCAGCGCTGGGGACACGAGGGCCAGGGCACAGGGGTGGGCAGATCCTTGGGACCACGGTCCTTAGTGCAGCAAAGCCTCGGGCCTGAGGCGCTGCCTGTCCCAGCGGGAGCTCTGAGGGGAGCTGCAGGAGCATCCCGGCACCGCCCAGCTGGATGAGGAGCTCCAGCCTTTTCCACATGGCTGTGTTTCCCCCCTCCAGGCTGCGGGAAGCACCGGGAAGGGATGGGGGTTTGCTGGGGCCGTTGTCAGTCCCTGATCGCAGGAGCAGGTCCAGAGCCAGGCAGGTGTTGGAGGTGTCTGTGCTCCCACTGGTCAGCATTCCTGGTTTTCACCAGACAGCCCTAACCTGACTCTCAGCGTGGGAAAACAGCTGGATTTCATATAGTGCCTGGTTTGGGATTCCCTAGGACGAGGAAGGCGCTGTCCCTGGGTGGGAGTGGGTCTGGTGAGGGATGCCAAGGTGCCCAGGGCTGGAGCATGGGACAGGTGGAGGGAGGCTGAGGGGCAGAGCCCTGTTCAGCCCAGAGAACGAGGGCAGGTTTCACTGCTGACAGGTGAGAAGCTTATGACAGATGTGTCAGGCTCTTCCCAAAGCACACAGTGGGAGCATGAGAAGCACCAGGGAAGTTCTGCTTAGTTTTAAATGTAATTATGTCACCCCATGGTGGTGAAACATTTAAACTGAGGCTCAGAGAAACTGGTGGGGGGGGGGGTCTCTGTTTCCAGAGATATTTGGGACTCCAGAGAAGAAGGTCCTGAAGAACTTGCTGCAGCTGGACCTACTGGAGTCTATGGGCTGGACTGGAAACCTTCAGAGCAGACTTTTGACCCCTAAACTTTGCTCTTGGAAGGCATTAGGATGCTTTTAATTTCCCTGGACACAGGACAGTTGATGGTTCCTCATCCTACTGAGCCGCCTGAGCTCTCCTTGCCTTTCTGATGACCCAGGGAATGTCTCCATTGCGATGCTGAGATACATCAGAAACAAATGAGATGCAAAAGCTGCCTTGGGAGGAGTGAGAATGACACAAAAACGTTTATCTGAGATGGCAGGAAATAGACTGGTGAAGAGGCAAGGCTGGGATACTCTGTCCCCGAGGGAGCTGTGCCTGGACAGCACACACCCTGCCCCTGCAGCAAGAACATCACCGACACCAGCCTGGGAACACCCCTTCATGGGCATAAATCTGCCCCGTGGGTGAGAAAAGAAGGAAAAAACCAGGGTGTGATCTGCACAACAGCTCAGGCACTGATGAGGATTGTCACTAATGCGTTTTTGAGCACTGTGAGCTCAGCAGCTTGACATAATGTAGGAAGCACTTTAATTCCCAAAGAAAGATTTTTTTTTTTTCTTTCCCTAGAAAGTAATAAATAGCAACTGTAACTTCTTTGAGGCAAATTTCACTGCAGATCTGTGCCATGTCTACTGAGAAATTTCCTTCAGAGTGTATCCATTAAGGCTATAACAGGAGGAATATTACCTGTGGTTGCATCTCCTGTAGGAACCTCTGCACTGAGATTTTACAGAGGTTTCCACCTGAAATTTCTGCCTGATGTCACGAGACTTGGATTTTACAGGGTTCAGTGCTAGCCCTTTGCCTTTATCACACAAATATTCCAGCTGAGTTCCTCAGACCTGAACAGGGGCTCACCTATCCAAAACCCCACCAACACATTCAAGCCTTAAAATAGACACAGGTGCAAACATTATTCAGTATTTGAATAACAACTCAATCTTTGATTACTTGGATCTTTCCAGGAATGACCAGGAACCAAAAAAAAAAAAAAAAAGGAAAAAAAAAAAAAAGGAAAAAAAAAAAAAAAAAAAAAAAAAAAAAAAAGAAGTGAGATTCATCTTCTCAGCCCTCAGCTGTGAATTTTCTGCTCAGCTCTGCTGCTGATACCGAGAGAGCAGATGCTTCCTTACTCTGCAGAAACACAGCGTGTGAAACAGTATTTTAACAGCTTTATCTGATATTTTATATCTCACTGTCAAACATAGCAATGATTCCACTTCTATTTGGGTAAGTAATCTGAAAAGAAGGCAGCAATAATCTCTCAGGAGAGCCAGGCACGGGACTAATTACTCCAGCTAGAGATTTGTAAAGACACATTTTCAGTGCTGGGATTTTATCATTCCACAGGATAATTAAAAGACAACCCTGTCAAAAGAAGTTTTGCAGTCTTAAATATTCTTTTTCCTTTGTGAAGAATAACCCTTTCCAAGCTCAGCACTGGGATGGCTTTATTTCCCAGGGAAGAGCGAGGGGTACCTGTGGTACCTGCCCACCTGCCAGCTCAGTGTCACCCTTGGTGGCTTTTTTTGTGTCACAGAATCACAGAATGGCTTGGGGGAGAAGGGACCTTAAAGATTATCTCATTCCACCTCCTGCCATGGGCAGGGACTCCTTCCACTGGACCAGGCTGCTCCAAGCCTTATCCAGCCTGGCCTTGGACATCGAGTGTTGGGAAGGAGGGAGGCTTGGTCAGATTGTCAAATGCTCCAAGTTGGAGCTGTGCATCAGTGACCAACCAGAGGAAGAATCTCTGCTTGGAATTTGTTTCTTCAGTGAATTACTCGATGAAATCAGAACAGTTCCAACTGAAAGAGGGGAAATTTAACTAGATATGCAGAACAAATTCTTCCCTGTGAGGGTGGGGAGGCCCTGGCACAGGGTGCCCAGAGGAGCTGTGGCTGTCCCTGGATCCCTGGCAGTGCCCAAGGCCAGGCTGGACAGGGCTGGCTCAGTGGGAGCAGCAATGATCAAAGCAGGGATACAAAGCAGAGGTACAAAAGCTGACTGGCTGCCAGAGGGAATTTAGACTCAGCTTGGCAGATACTTGAAGGGACAAGTGACATTCAGGGCAAACTCTTCGGTTTCCTGGGGCACTTCAGATCTCTGGTCAAAGAATTGGATTTCTTAACATCCACAGCCTCCTGCAAGGCTGGTGCTGGCTTTTCCAAAAGCTGCCCAGAGAAGAAGAACCCCAACCCTAACCCTAACCCTAAGCCTAACCCTAAGCCCAACCATTGACTCTTCTGGATAACTTGGATAATTTGAAAATCCCAGTGTGGCATTGCCTGCAGGTTCCCCTGGCTCACACAGCACAGTGTGCCAATTACATGGGATGGTCCATGCAGGTGAAAGCACAAGGAGCACATCTGCACTGCCTCATCCGTGGGATTCCAGGCCAGCTGGAGACCTCTGCATCCCACCTTGGGATGCCAGGTCACCTGGAGACCTCTGTTTCCTGCCTGTAGTCCCATGCAGCCCCTTCCTGCACCTTCCTCCTTGAATCTCCCTGTCTTTAAGATGAGTTTTTAGTCAAATAAAGGATTTGGAAGTTAAGGAGTTAATTCCTAGAGAAACAAAAATCTTCAGAGCTGATTTTAGAGTCCTTGGGTAGAAAAGGAAACCAGTGGCCACAGTCTGAGAGCAAAGCACTGCACCTGCACCTTGCCAGCTTTTTTTTTTCTCCTGTCTGCTCGTGCCTTTTGATGCACGTGTGGAACAGGGATATGGCAGCCCAGTGACACTGATGTGACACACTTAATGAGAAGGAATTAGTGTAAAATGCAATGTATCACCAGATCAGCATCACCCAACTGCCTGTTCCTTGGCATCCTGCCCGTTTCCATCCTGATCTGGGCATTGTTTAATTGCCTAATGGTTATACTGAATTTATTTTTAACTTGCCAGGAGCATGGAGAAAAGGAAATTCAGCATTAGATCGCTTAGCAAAGGATTCCTTTTCAGAGAGGTTGACTTCTCTTGTTTTTTTCCCTGGGATATGAAGATTTCAGTCTCCAGCTGTGCCAAATCCTGGCAGATGGCAGCTAGAGCCCTGAGGCGAGAGTGGTGATCTGGTGCTGCATCACCCAGCTTGATTTTCCCTTCCAGCAGCAGCATCCTTTGCTGGGGACCCTCTCTTCCCTGCATGGGTCACTCCTCAGCTGGAGACTTCTTGGAGACAGAGCCATGGGAAAACCTGAGCATCAAAGAGCTGCCTGGGCTCTGCAGGTGGGTGCTGGGCCGTGAGCTGGCTGAATTGGTAAAAACTGTAAACAAGGGCCCTAAAGGAGCCTGCAATCCCTGCAGCTGAGTTCAGCTCCCATGGAACAGGTCTCTGACCATGGGAATGCACCTGGGGAGGGCAGGTCAGCCCTGTTCATGTCCCAGCAGTCTCCAGATTTCCATTCCAGTTTTAGGACTGGTGAAAGTGGAGAGACTCCACATTCCCATGGGCAAGTCAGACTTCTGGAGGAAGAGTAAAACAGCAAATTTAAATGAGTTTCCCATTTTCTCCATCCCAGGCAGGCAATGGGGCCTGGCTGCAAGCATTAATCAATTCAGCCATTTACTGGTTTTATTTTTTCCCGAATATCTATTTAGAAACTTTCTCATATTTCTATGAAGACAATTCCCTATCACCCTCTTTATCTGGCAGGGAGTACTCTGATCAACAGGAACTCTATGCTAGAAACAGCCTAATTAAGCAAAATTAACATTTTATCATCCAAAGCTAACATTTAATCCTATATTCATGCAGCCTGCTTTAAATATACTCCCTGCACATCCCTTCCTGTAAGTCTCTCATGCTCTGCCAGCTCCACTCTGTTTTTATCCATAAGGAATTGAGCTCGTACCTGTGACAGGTGCAGAGTGTGTTGAATCTTTTGATCATCATCCTGATGTCCTTTAATCTCAGCAATGCAAAGAAAATCCTATGCACTCGCTTTATGCTCCTTCCATCTCCCCGAGTTTAAACAGGAGGCTCCGCAGCTCCAGATCAATGGACCTAAATTGTTTGTCTTTAACTTAGGTGGGTTTAAAGGAAAGCTGCTCAGCCCAGCTGTCTGCAAGTTCACAGGATGGGAAGGGCTCTGTGCTGTTTAGTGATGGGGGAATTTGAGTTACCTTTGAAACTTACTTTGGCTTTTTTACAGCAGTCAAGTAATTAAACAGGAGAGAGAAATCACAGTGCATCACTTACTGCTACATCCTCCCCATCTTCCCTGTTGCGCTGAAGCTCAGAGTGAAATCCTTTAATTTATCAATTATTAAGAATTTCTATAATTCACAAATACAGTTTGGATTTTTTTTTTTTACCTCCCTCTGGGAATTACCCCTGAATAATTTGTGTGAAATAGCCGATATTCCCATCTTGCTATTGGTTCACATGGGTGGGGCGAGCCATCTGTGCGTTCCTGCCCCTTGCCTGGCTGGTTCTGGTTCCCAGCCAATGAGGCAAGAATATTGGGATGGAAGATCCCCCTTTGTGAGGAAACACAGCTCTGCTTTTGGTGAAGTGTCCCCTCACCCTTTCCCCCTCCATTAAGTCACTGAACTTGGTGGGAAGAGAAGAGGAAAGGGGCAGTGGAGGATCTGGGGCTGCCCCTGGTGCTCACACAGCTTGGATGCAATGCCTGTGAATCAGACAGGTTCTGCAGGTTTAATCCCAACAAATATGTTTTGCTCTTGGGTGATTTCCTCCAGCCTCAAGCCCATTGGCTCCAAAAAAGCTTGAATGGATCCCAAAAAAAGAGTTGAACCATGAGGAAGCTCCATACAAACTTCCTATTTCAGCTGCCCAAAGATGTGTGGGGAGAGTCTAGGAGACAGCCCTGCTGAAAATGCAGCCTGCTGTTTTACCTCACAGATAACCTAAAAGTTCACTTTAAATATAAATATTCTGCCATGAGTGGGGAGAAATTTTCTCACTGTGGGGCCCCAATTCTATATTTAGAAAAAGCAGGTGCTGTTCACTTTAAAGCTGCCACTGGGAGGTTAGAAGCCAAAAAAGACCCACAACCCAACCCCAAACACAAAACTCCTTCCGTGCTATGCAAAATACCACAGAAAGCTTTTTTTCCATTACAGTGGTCACAGGCCATTTTGCTCTTCACTGGTGACAGGGGACCATTAGAATACAGTCCCTGATGCCTGCGTATCGTAATGAAAATCATATTTCTTCCTGAACTGCTACATCAATTGTCTTTTTAGTAACCTGGGAAGTGCAGCTCTATGCAAACCAGGGAATGGTCCTTCACTCTTAATCTGTTCCCCTGCAAGATAAGTGATAACTTCTTAATGTAACTTTCCAGTCTGGTAAATAAGAAGTAGCTACAACACGATCCCGTGGTTTAAATAGAATCGTCTTCCTGAGACTGAGTAGCTGCTTTCCATCCTCCCCTGGGCAGGAAAACTGATTTTGATAAAATCAGAGCATCCCTCTCTGTCTCTCTCCCTCTCCTTCCCTGGCACCTGCATTTCTGAAATCGTGTGCTGTGGGAACTAGGCCTAAAGATATATGTATTGGTGGCAAGATGCCGTCCCAGCTCCTTGGTGCTGCACTGCAGGGAGCAGGGGTGGAACGAGGAGCTTGGGGCTGGCCTGGGACTGAAGGGCCAGGGGGAGTGGGGATGGGGGGGCAGGGAGGAGACAGGACTGGGGACCCCACTGCCATCCCTGCCACCAGGCACCGGTGCCACCGCTCTGTCAGCACCACCTTCTTTACCCGTGACCCCTCTGCTAAACTCCGTGTGACACCCTCTGGCCAGCGAGTCCCAGGCTGTAGCTGCTCCCCGGGGGGAGGTGGGCACGGGGGTAGGGCTGGGGGGTCCCTGGGAGGGCGGCTGGGATCTGGGATAGGCAGCAGGCACACCCTGACCCCTGATATCCCACCTCCATGGGTGGCAGGCTCCAGAGCTGCCTTTCACTTGTGTGGCACAAACGATTCCACCGACAGGAGGGAATTTAGAATCCCAGGATCCCTAAGCCTGGAAAAGACCTCCAACATCACCAAGTCCAATCACTGACCCAGCACTGCCCATCCCACCACTAACCCGTGTCAGTAAGTCCCATATCTTCCTGGTTTTTGAGCACTTCCAGGGTTGGTGACTCCACGGCTTCCCTGGGCAGCCAGTCCTGGGGAATTCCTGATGATGGAGATACTTGGGGATGTTGCATGGAAGTGGCCCCCAGTCCAATCCCTGCAGCATCTCCTGGGGCTTGGGGACACCCGCCCAGCTGAATGACAAAACCTGATTTTCCTCCTGGAGGTTTGATGTTTTTGTATTTCTATTGATTTACTGCCCCAAGCCCGCTTTATTTTTTTTAATAGAAACTAAGATTTCTACTTTCAAAGACTTCCTTGGCTCCAGGCAATGAGCCCTCAGGAGCTGCCAGCCTCTCCCTGGGCACAGGAATGGTGCCAGCACCAAACACCCTCCTGGCTGCCCCTCACCACTGCAGACAGCTCCCAGAGGGCCCTCATTCCTTTAAATCCCTTTTCCATCCCAGACAGGAAAAGAGAGGATGAACCCTGGATCCAGCTTGCTTAAAACAGGAGCATGCTGCTTTCTTCCCTTTTCTGTCTTTTGCCTCTCATTCATGTGCACCTTGAGGGACAAATAATTCAATCTGCTGGTGGATTGGCAAAGACTTTAATGAAAACACTATTTATTTGTTGTTGTCTGATACATCACCAGAGACGAGGCGAGGGACTGAGTAATAACAGGTCTGGAAGGGCTGAGCAGAGCAGATCATGCCACCACCAAAAGAATGTTTCAAAAATGTATAATTTCAGTTTCTGGTTTAATTAGAATTTATTTTAAGTGGGTTTGCATCAACTAATGAAACAACTGTCATTGATGAACTGCTGCTGGGCAGGCTTGAGCAGATTTTCATCTCCAACCAGCAGCTCAGGCAGCTCGTGTGAGGGGAGACTGAGGAAAGCCTATTAGAGACAGACATCAATTTAAAATTCCTCATCTGAAAGAGCGGCAATGCAGAGGGGAAGCCACTAGAGAATTGTCACTGGGTAACTGATCCAAAGCCAGGGCTCACCTCAAGAACAAAACGCTGTTGTAGGCAGCTTGCTGGGTTACCTGCTGGAAGGGGAGTGTCTCTTACCAGAGCATCCTGACCTGAAAGTCCATGATGTGTGTGGGGAAGAGCTCTGGAGGCTGATGGCAAACAGATGTGCTCCCCTGGATCCCCACAGCTGCTTTTGCAGGCAATCCAGGGGAATTTACCTCAGGGATTATTGAAAATACCATTCTGCTCATGGGGAAACTGAGGCACAGAAAAGCCACACAAATTCCTTGAGCTTAACCTGTCTATGGGACACCACAGGAAGAAACTCAGTTTTCTTCAGGGCTGCTCCTGCAGTCCAACACCTGTGTTATCCTGCGCCCTTCCAGAGCCTTAGATCCTCAATCCAGGTTATTTAGAAATAGCTGGGTGCTCCTGGGCGTTGGGAAAGGCCCTGGGTGGGGTTCATTTGCCAGACCTGCAGTGAGCAGTGCCCTGGGTGGGTGCTGAGGCAGGCACATTCCCCAGGCCCGGGGTGGGAAATCACAGGGACAAGGGTCCAGATCACTGCTGGTAACTCAGATGCTGCTTCCCATCACCTTTCACTGAGGCTTGGGATGAAGGTGTCCGTCAGACCTCTGGGGCTGCTTCTGCCAGGGGCTGAGGGCTCCCCTGGGCTGGGCCTTGGTCCCATGAGAGGATGGTGGTGCCAGACCTGGCTCCTGGAGGCAGCTTGCCAGTGGTGGGTGCCAAAAGCAGACCTGGCCTGCAGGATGGATGCAGGGGAGAGCAGTGCCCAGCTTCCCTGGGATTTGCATGGAGCACCTGGAGGAAAAGCACAGGAGAGGTCCCAGACACCTCAGAAGCACTTCCCAAAGAAGAACCTGTGAGACAGCAGGAGCCACTGGGCTGGACATGGAGAGAAAATGGGGGAAGTTATTGTAAGGAAAGATAATTATTTATTTATGGCTATTATAAGGAAACTGTAATTATTACATGGACAATAAAAACAAGCACTGCTGATCACTCTGGTGCTGTTTCCCATCTCCTTTCACCTCAGGCACCAGGTGAAGGAGACGTGGGCTTTGTCCCAGGCAAGACCTGGGACTGTTACACAGCAGCTCCTGCTGCAGATCCCGACAGAATCAGGGCAGGGAGGGAAATCATCCAAAGGATGTTTGACACAGTAGAATTTGTTTTTACCTCTTTCCTTTAGAAAGCAAAGCAAAACAAGTTAGGAAACTACATGCATGCTTTTGCAATGAGACAGTAGCTCAGGGTCACGTGTGTTTATTTCCAACATTTTATCTTATTTCCGTGGGCACTTTCTCAAAATAAGGCTTTTGGGTTTTTCCTTTTCCAGCCCGATCTCTGAAAGGTAGGTTTAGGTCTGACCTGTCACAAACAACCCAAAATCACACTGCAGATGCATTCCTGCCACTGTCACTCCCCTCCCCTGTCCACTTGCACCATGACTTTTTCTTTCACCGTTTGCTCTCCTGAAAAAAACAAGGATGCAAGCACAGCCTGCATTACTCAGAACCACGCTGATGACCCCCAAATTTAGATGACACTGTCTCTTCTTGTGATCAAATCAAGCAATGACATGGCAACAGAATCCCAACTGGGGTCCCAAAGCAGTGCTGGGGAGCAGGGCTGGCATCTCCTCCCTGCATCCCAAAACTGCTGGGAACCAGGGCTGGCATCTCCTCCCTGCATCCCAAAACTGTTGGGAACCAGGGCTGGCATCTCCTCCCTGCATCCCAAAACTGCTGGGAACCAGGGCTGGAATCTCCTTCCTTCATCCCAAAACTGTGCTGGGAACCAGGACTGGCATCTCTTCCCTGCATCAGCTTCAGAGGGTGATGGAGGTGCTTTCCTGAGCCACCATGGTGGGAGTCACCAGCCCAGCCCACTCCTCCTCCAGACCAAGCAGCACATCCTGGGTGGGTTCTGTAGGATCTGAGCTCTGGAAAGGTTCATTTTCCAGCTGAGAGAGTGCCTGGCCTGGCAGCAGCAGGAGGTCTCTCCTGCCTCCCTCCTGGAGAAGGCAGTTTGGAGGGGAAAAGTATCGGGAACTATTTAATTTTAATTTGTTTTTCAGCAGAAAGAGGGGAAAATTTCTGTTGCATGTGGATTTTTTTTTTTCTCTTCTTTATTATTTTTTCTGGACCGAAATGGATTTTTTTGATATATTGAATATATTTAATATTCAAATGCTGCGAATTTGCAGGACGGAGCAGACAGAGACTGCCTCTTGTGATAAGAGACATTATTACTGTTGTGAAGAATTACTTTAAGATTCCATCTTAATCGTTCTGCTATTGAAATGGAAGAATAAAGTAATAAAATTAGATGTTTTGAAAAGTCTTGATTAAAAAAGTAATTATCCTGCCAGCTCGTGGGTTCCCACATCGTGCCAGGTTCCTCCAGCTCGGGCCCTCTCCTCGCTGAGCCCCTCTGCAGAATCCCATGGGGATGGAACCACTTTGAGTCTGGGCATCTTCAAGGTGCAGCTGCTTCTCCCCTTCTCCCTCTGGACGTGCTTTGGGGCTGTTTTGGGGGCTGCTCCTGTGCCCCACGGGGTGGGATTTGTTGAGGTGTCCTGTGCAGGGTACAGAGCTGGATTTGAACCTCACGAGTCCCTTCCAGCTCAGGATATTCCGTGGCTCTGTCATTCCTCTCTCCCCAGGCGGGGTGTCCCAGCCTGGGCAGAGACCAGGCAGCCCCACACATCCCATCCTCCCTGGCAGCTCTGGGTGCCCACGGCTGGGCAGGGCAGGGTGCCCTCAGGTGCCCTCCAGACCCTCCTGGAGGCAGGGAAAGGCAGGAGGGAAAGGCCCAGCTTCCTCTGGGCAGCCTCAATTCCTGCTTTGTGGCTTCACCAGCCTGTGGGAGCGTGCACAGGAACCCCTCGAGCTCTGGGGCACTCAGGCAGCTCCCCCAGCACGTCCTTTGGACGTGTCTCATGCCATCGTGCTCCATTTCTGGGTGACAGCCCGGGGTCCCCACAGCCTGCACCCCTCTGACCAGCACAGTCTGGACACGGGATGATGCCCCCATGCCTGGGAACACCCTCTTGGTCCGTGGGGTGGGGTAGGGTCTGCCCAAGCTCTGGCCCCAGCTGCAACTGGCCGTGCTGGAGGGCCAGGATTTCCCCAGGAGGAGGAGGAGAGGAGGGATGACTACACTCAGAGCTGTGCTGGGCCTCCCAAACCCTCCCAGCTGTAATTGTGCAGCTCGTTCATTCTGCATTTCTAATGGGGAAACACAGATGGTGACAGCTGAGTGCAAAATGCATCTATTAAAATCTGCTGCTGATTGTTCCTCATAATGGGCTTGGGGTTTTTTGAAATACGCTGCAGAGAGTCCGCATCCTCATCAGCAGTGGGACTGGTTACAGGAGACTCATGCCCGTGTCTGTCTCTTGCCCACTGCCAGGCTTTTTTTGGCCATTATTTAGTATTTTCATAGCAGAATAGCTGGAGATCCATTCCTGCTGGGGCTGAATGGGAGTCAGATATGTCCTAATTGGGGCTGAATAAATTCTGCAGCTGGACATATGAGGCCTCCCAGGGAGGATGTGTGATGCAGGAGAAGGGCTGCCTGCACTCCAAGGCTGCCCTTTAGACAGCTGGAGTGCCTGGTGGCACCTGACAAACCAGGGTGAGACCTGCTGGACACCCTGAGTGCAAGGATATTTAGTCTGAAGGATAACCTTGAGGAGAGAAGCTCTGCCTGGCCCTGTGCACAAGATTCATTTTCATGTATGAAGCCCCTTCAGCTGCAAGGGGTTGATCTTAACCACCTCAGGCCGGAAGTGGAAATGTATTTGGTCAGAGAGAGATTTTTGGGAGCCAGGAGTATCCATGAGAGCAGCCCCATGCAGGCAGTCTCCTTCTGCTGGGGAGGAAAACACTTTTGTGCTAATATTCACCACTTTCTACCTGAGGAACTTGGGTGAAGTGGAGAGGAGGGACATGGGAATGTGGCCCCTGCGGAGCATGGCAGGATGCTGTAGGCACAGAGGAAATGAGGAGCCGTCTATCCCAAGTCTGGAAGCCAGTTCAGGGGTTTGTTATCCACGATGCCCCTTCATCATCCACCACCTGCAGGTCAGGGCACCTGTGAGACCAGCACATCCAGGGAGGGACCAGCGGGAAAAACTCCCAGATGGGGACAAAATTTGATGCCACTCGCGCCCAGAGCTGGGAGCATGCTGGGCTCCCGGCTGGCAGGCTGGGCTGATTCCACACCCACATTCCACAGCCCTGCAGCTCCATCCCAGGGATCTGCCAGCCCGTCCAGCTCTGCCCTGCACCACCTCCCTGCTCAGGGCCTGCCTGCACCACTCACACTCTGCTCCCTGGCCATGAGAGCCATCATTTGGCTGGAGAAGGTTTGGGAGCTGGCAGGATTTCCCGCGGCCGCGGTCGGAGCCGCGCTCCCGGCGCTCTGGCTGTGACCTTATAATTGAGCGGTGTAGAGGACCCTGCTCCCAGCCAGCTCCCAGAGTGCTTACATTTCAGTTTGGGCTACATCCAGCCCTGGTAAATCCATTAATTACACTTCATACTGTGACATTTACTGACGAATGAAAGATTTCATTATGTCCGCCTGCTTCCTCAAGCACAGTAAGGCCCCGGAGAAGCTCCCCTGAGCCCTGGCCCCGATTATTGAAGTCCCAGTGCTGGACCTCCCTGTTACACACACGCCTCACCTGCGGCGAGGATTTAGCAAAGGTCTTTTCTGTGATCTCCACTGTGCTGCTGGGATCCAGGGGCTGCAGGAGGCAGGGCTGGGTTCGCCCTCCCCAGCCTGGCTTTTGCACCGTGCAGGGACACAGGAGGCATCTCACTGCCAGGGAGAGAGAGGGGAGGCGCATTAAACTTTCACGGAAACAAGTCAGCGACAACGGCAGAACGTGAGCTCTTCCCTTGGCAGCAGCCCGGGAGGGGCCTCAGGCCCAGCCCAATCGCTAATCGCTCTGCTGCCCGGGGTGCTGTGACTGCGCCGGCCAAAGGCGATCCCTCTGGGGACCTTCTCTGATCCCCAGAACCCTATCGCAGCCACAGCGAGCAGAGCCGAGAGCAGCGTGAAGAGCAGGTGACCACAGCGAGGAGAAGCCAAGCAGGGAGGACTCAGCAGCTCTCCATACCAACTAAGATTTATTCAGCTGATGCGGAGAGACTGAGTCAGGCCACCAGGAGTTTCACATAGAAGGATCGAACCTCCTATGCTCTGCTCCGAGAGACCCCGAAACACAGGTAACAGGGGGTTTCATACCCTCAGGGTCCCAGGGGTGGAGGCACAAACATGACCAATTGGGAAAGCCCAAGGGTGTGGTCCAGGGGTGAGGGACAGGTTACACAGCAAATGGGAAAACAGGGGAGTGGGGTTACACCTGTGAAGGCCAATGCATGGTGAAATGACAGAGACCTTTCCAGAACTTGGGGCGGGGGTGAAAGGAGAATGACAGGGGAGAGAGAGGGATTCTCTCGCTCGACCAGGGGAGGGGACAGATTATTGACAGGGAGAGCATACAGGGTCCAAACAGGGGTACATGGAACAAACCAAAATACAATTAACCAATAAAAACCGCTGCGTCACAGCCCTGCAGCACAGGGACCTGGCACTGATGCCAGGGAGGGCAGATTCCCGCAGCAGGTCTGATCCGTGCTCCAAGGGATGCCCATGTGGCCATGGCACCTCCGGGCGTGCTCTCTGAAATCTTCCTGTGCCCCACCAGGGTGTGGTTTTGGCCTCCAGGATGAACTGAGACAGTCAGAGATGAGGAATCTTGGAAGGAGGGAGCCTGAGCTCTGAGGCAGGTTTGGGAGTAGCTCCTGAGCTCTGGAGAGTTTCACTGGAGGATGTCAGCGCCGCAGTGAGGGGTGCAGTCAGAGGGAGTCTGATCCATGCAGAGGCCCTTTTCCAGGCTGGGATCCTCCTGTAAGGCCTGTCAGGGTCTCCTCTGCCTCACCCCAGAGGCTGTGCTGTCCTCAGCTCCATTTGGCCAAGTCCAGAGACTGTGGTGGGAGGGGAGAGGGGTGGGATGGAGAGAATAAATTCCTGTGAGTGTTGTGTTGGAGCAGCCCATGTTTGGAGCAGCTTCCACAGCAGCTTTGAAGAGCCTCCAGATCAGAGCAGGTTTCCACCTTCAGGAATTGTCCATCAGGAATTCCGCCTCTGCTCACATGCCATCCCAGGGATCCTACCACACTCACCTCAACCCTGAGCCCTGGCAACCCCTCCAAGAAGAACTCATCCCACATCTTTTTGGTTTCACCCTTAGTCCTTCCCAGGAGGGCTGCAGGACCAGCTCTCTGACAAAGTGTGAGGATGTGCTGCCCACCTGCACCCTGTAAATGTCCATCAGTGGGAGCTGCCACAAGCCCTACTTGGGACATCCTGGGACTGCTCCCTGCAAGCAAAAGCCCTGAGCCTAAACCCTCAAAAGCTGCTGTACCCAGGATTATTTCTGGCAGATCACTGGTGCTTAAATGACAGCTACATCAGCTGAGTCAATGCTGAGGATGTAAATGTGCAGCTGGCAGAGCTGGTGTTTAAGCAATAAGACATGACAGCAGTTGGGGTTTGAAGTGATTAGTGCCTGTGCTGGGTGTGCAGAGAGGCAGCAGCCGGAAGGTCAAGTGGCTGGAAGGGCAGGCAGAGCACAGAGATGGCCGTGGTGGCACTGCAGAACCCCGGGCTGGCAGGACAGAGCTGGGCACTCGCTGACCACCCTCACCCGAGGGCACCTTGCCCGTGGCCAGCAGACGCTGCGCTGCAGTGGCGTCAGTGGCTCTGTGAGGCCTTGGTTGGGCTGCCCAGGTGTCTGTGGCACTGCTGTCCCCTCGCTGTCCCCCTGCATGGCTCCCATGTGCTGAGCCCCCTCCATCCCAGCTGCTCCAGCAGCACAGCTGGAGACAGGCATGGGGAACGTGCTGGGGAACACAGAAAGAGGGAATCAGAGGGTACCCTGAGCTGGGAGGGACCCACAGGGATCATCCAGTCTGAATCCCAGCCCTGCACAGACACCCCAAGAACCCCACCCTGGGCATCCCTGGGAGCGCTGTCCAAACACTCCTGGAGCTCTGGCAGCCTCGGGGCCGTGCCCGTTCCCTGGGGAGCCTGGGCAGTGCCCAGCACCCTCTGGGGGAAGAACCTTTCCCTAATACCAGTATTCCTAATACATCCTAACTGTCTCATGGTTAGAAATCCTGGCTTAAATTCTGGCTCTTTAGGTTGAACATCCCTGGCACAGCCTTGGCATTGGGGTGCCAGTGCCCTTCCTCATCAACTGACCTGCTCCAGGAGGGAGCTGTGAGCTCAGGATCAGGGAGCATCCTGCTCCTGCTGCAGGAATTGGCAGACAGGACCTCTCACCCCTGGCTGTAGCCTCTGCAATGCCACACTGCTGCATCACCTTCCTTCTCTCCTCTTTCTCCACTCAGCACAGGAGAGTTTTCCCACCTACTTGACTTTCTTGTCCTGTTTCCGCAAGTCTGAAGATGGTCCTGCTCTGAGGGGCAGCGCTTGTTGGAGCCAGGGCAGGACAAAGGCAGCCGTGGAACAGCCAGGTCACAGCAGAACTTGAGCTCCAGGGGCTCCAGGCTGCTCTGCTGCTGCCCGGTATTTTTCACCTATCTGATTTAATGAGGGCAGAGCTGCATAAGAGTGATTTTAACCCTTCCTTTCAAGAGCCTCGAAGTCAATCTAAGCCCAAGAGGCAGGTAGGTGTTCCCCAGGAGCAGGGACTACTCAATTTATTGCACAGAGAGCACCATGCCTGGTGACCTGCCTCTCTCCTGCACTTGTTTCCTCCTGCCACGAGAGAGGCTTAATGAGGTGGCTCGGAGGAGCAGCAGCTCCTGCCTGTCACCTGCAGGCCTGGCTCCAGTGGGGAAAGATGTAAGACCTGGAGGAGAAGGAAATCAATGGCAGGAGAGGATTTCAGGTAGCTGAGTTCTCCCCCAGGGTCTCCTTACATCAAAAATGCTCCCACAGTAGAGAATCCTCTAAGACAAGGAGGCCTGAGTGATGGTATTGGGAAATGCAATTTTTCATTGAGTCATGGAGTGGTTTGGGTTGGAAGGGACCTTAAAACTTATCTTGTCCCACCCCCCTGCCATGGGCAGGGACACCTTCCACTAGATCAGGTTGCTCAGAGCCCCATCCAGCCTGGCCTTGGACACATCCAGGGAAGGGGCATTATTAGAACACACAGAGCTGGTCTGTGGTAGCAGACTCTGGGTATTTATCTCAGATAAATGGTACAAAGGGGACAGGAAAGATCCAGGTAATTACTGGCAGGTGTTGTGGTCCGTGTTGGCACCAGTGGTGTGGGCAGGAGAACAAAGGCTGCTCTGGGAGGTTCACCACAGGCTGCTGGGCAGGGCATCATTTCCAGGACTGCTGCAGCAGCACCTCCAGGGACACTGGGGGTGATCCCACACTGATGGCAGGCAGGAATCAGGAGTGTTGGTGAGATGATGGTGCACAGAGGAGAGAGGGGACAGAGGCAGGAGGTGAGGGCCCAGGACAGGTGAGATCAGTGAGACCAGTCAATGTCTGCACCTTAACCTTGGCAGAGCCAGGGGATGGTTTCTATGGTCCAAGGGGTCCTAGGGGCATATTTATCCTGGCAATTGGGACAGCTGGAGGAAGAGTGCCTGGTTCAGGTGACCTGTTTGGCTTGGTGGATGTAGCTCAGTGCACCTCCAAAAGGACCAGCTGGACACAACAATTATGGTGAATGAAGGAGCTGAACGAGGCCACCTGCTTGGCATCACTGCTGCTCCCAGCTCCGTGGGCATCCAAGAGCCCTGGAGAGGGAGGATAATCCATGGAGCTGGTGCTTTACTGGAATGATGGGAATCCAGCAGGATGGTGGGAGGGTGGCAGGACACGTGGCAACAGAAAGAAGAACATCATTAACACACCAGGTGGGAAGAGGAGCCCGAGGGGATCCCTGTGAGTGGCAAACCCAAGGACTAATAACAAAAATATGCTGCAGGATGGTTCTACCCTGAGAGCAGTGGTGGGGAAAGATTAAATAGGATGAGCAGAGCTGCAAATTTAGGCCAGGTAGTGAGGGTGGGAAATGTCAGCTACTCACACATGGGCCAGGTCAGTGATTGCACTGCAGAGACTGCACTTTTGGACATGACCAAATCTGTGTCCTGGAGGGATCAGCCTTACAGCCTGTGAGGGCCAGTGCTGCTCTGGTTTAGTCTTGATACAGAAGGTGCTGGTGGGGCATCCCCTGTTCTTGGCCAGGCTTGGCAGTGAGGGCAGCAAGGTGAACCACTCTGTCACCTGTGTGCTTGCCTTCAAAAAGGGAACTGCCTGAAAATGAGGGAAAAGAACTCCAGAGCTGTGCAGAGAGCAAGAAGCTGCAGGGCAGCTCAAGGGGAATTCAGTAAAGCTGGTGGGGGGTTGGTTTAAATGGAGTCAAAGCACTGCTGTTCCCAGCAGACTGGTGGAGCTGGCTGTCCCAAGGAGGTGGTGCCAGCAGGGTCAGGAGGGGCTGGCACCAATTCATGGGCAGCAAGTCACTGAGTGGATGGACAGGACAGGGTGATATCTCCTGGAAGTGTTCAAATCCAGGCTGGATGGAGATTGGAGCAACCCAGTCCAGTGGAAGCTGTCCCTGCCCATGGCAGAGGGTAGGACTAGGTAATCTTTAAATTCCTTTCCAACCCAAATGATTCTATGATTCCATAAATCTATGATTTTTTGTTCCCTAATCCAGCAGCTGAGGGCTACCCACCAGGGCAAGCCTGGATGCTGCTCCTAAGGCAGAACTGGCAATTTTGGTGGCTCCTCAACCTCTTTACTTCCCTTTTGCACAGTTCTTTTCTTTGCAGGCAGTGTTTAGGATCTGAACCAAACGTGGCTTTTTAAAACATGTGCTCAGAACCCATATTTTTTCTTTGTTGATTTTCTCCCTGCAAATAAAAATACCTTCAGCAGAGGCAAATAAGCCTGAACAAGTTTGTCAGATCCTTCACATGAAAAAAAAACAAACCCATAGTTACCTGTGAGGTTTGCAGTGAGCAGAGCCAAACACTGGGCAAATGCTGTCCCAGGGAGGATGGGGAAGGGGATGGGGAGTTGCACAATGTGCAGAATTCACAGCCCGATCTCTGCTCTCAAAACCCAAACCAGCAAAGGGAAAGCAAAGCCCTCCCCTTCCCAGGACGCCCTCTACCATCACCCACGTCAGGAGAGCCTCATTAAGGCTCCCAGGCTGCCCAGGTGCTCATTAAACCTGCACGGCTCCCTCTGGACACGCAGGTCCCTCTGCCAGGGGCAGGGGTGACCATGGGCTCCCCGTGCTGATGGATCTGATTGTGGATATAAACCAGGAGTTTTCCCCTCGCCCATTTATCCAACGAGGAAAATCATCCATTTCCTTCGTGCTCCGACACGTGTCTTGGCAGATCTGGCCTGGCACTTTGTCCCTCCCTGCTGCTGTCCCTCCTCTTCCTCCTCGTGTGACAGTGACAACACAGCTCCATCCCTCAGTCCCAGCCTTTATCTGGGAGCTTCCCTGGCTCTGACAGTAAAAAATGTGCTTTTATGTGCTGCAGAAGTTCGTAATGTCCCAGCATTGATAGGGATAGAGTGCAAAAGAAATAAAATCAATAAAATATTCAAAGCTTTCACATTATAAGCTCCAGCAAAACTTTTTACCAAATGTTTACTGTATAATAAATTCTATTAAAAAGCCCGAGCTTGTATGCTGAAGAGGGGTGGAACATTGTCACTTTAATTGCAATGGCATAAATATTTGATATTCAGTAAATTAGATCTGTAGCTCTGAAAACATTCTTGCAAATGGATTTTTACCTGTAGCACAGTGCCATTAGCAGGAGAAAGTCAACACAGCCCCAGGGCCTGTAATTAACTCAACCCAAGCAGAACTAAACATTCTTGACAGTTTTCCTGGTCTGGAATTAACTGTCATAGCAGAGAATGAAAGGAAGTGCATTGTCACATTATGTTTACGTAAAGTCTGTAAAATGCTGTGTTTTGTATTTTTGTTTTGTTAAGTCTGAGTTTCATGCCCCATTATTTTTTTTCATCATTAGAGACAAGCTTAAAAACAACTAATGATGGATTTTATATCCTCAGAGTAGTCTGAAAAAAAAAAAAAGAGGAAGACATTAGTTGGGTAATTCAATTTTTCTTTATTTTTTTCTCTGTAATGAAGCATGGTACACTGTGTTCTGGTATAAATCATAATGCTGTGACATTTGAAGACATTAGAAACTCTGGTTTTCCTATCTGATTCAAGGTTCTCAGATAATAAGCAGTTGTCTAGCCCGTGTCTGTCTCTTTTCTTGGAGCTGGGGGGAGGCATATGTACGTTTTTCCCTCCATTTTCTTTCCCCCCCCCCTTTTTTTTATTTTTTTATTTTGTATTTACAAAAATAACTGTCACTCCACTGAAATGCAAACCCTTGCGGGCAAATCTACTTAATGCTTCCCTGAAAGCTACTTATTGTCCAGTAGCTCAGAGAAAATCTGTACAGCAGTAATTGAAGGGATGTGTTGAGCTCCCTGACATTTTGTCCCAGAAATTATCTTACCTGAAAAAGAAAGGGGTATTTAGCAGGAGAGCTCCTGTGCAATTTGGGAATGGAAGGATGCTCATAAACAAGCTGATTAAAATAGATGGGGTTTGCTACATTTATAGTAATAACTTGGGCTAATAACTTACATTAAAAGGGGAAAACCCATTTGGATGGCAAATATATGTCTGCTGCAAGCAGGGGTTTTGTCATAATCTTGTCTCTTTCCCAACATATTGAGAAGACAAGCAAATAAGAAAACAAAAATGTCAAGATTTTTTTTCTTCCTAAAGATTGCCAGATAGGGAGAAAAAAATCAAGGCAAAATTAGCAGTGCTCTCAGCTCCTGCCTTTGCTGCTCTTCCATGCTGCTCATCTCAGTGAAAAGCTTTTATTTTGAATTTCTGAATATCTCAGGGAAAGAAGAGAAACCCCTCTTTTCCCAGGATACATCATGCAAGAAATGACCTCAGCTCGATGAAATTTTTATTTTGCATTCCATTTCAGCGTAGAAGTCCCTCCCACTCCTGCACCAGGGCCAGTCACAAGAGGGGTTTTAATGGTTCCTCATCAACCTGCAGTTGCCTGCTCACTTCAGTCTCCTATTATGGCATTTTCCACATCTTCATCCGTATCCAGAACCACTTCAGCGATGAGCACACAACATCTTCATTAAAAAAGAGAGAGGAAAAAAAAGTGAGAAAGGCAGGAAAGCAGCCTCTGGAAGAGGGGAACCTGTGGAAAAACCCTTATGCAGGAGCTTTCTCAGCACAACAGGAAGGGGACCCTAATGCTGGGCCAATAAACAAGGGAGGGCAGAGGAGGTTTCACTGGTCCTGACAAGCAGAGGCTCGCTTTGGAGTCACTCCGTTCCTGTGGGGAATTGCAGCCATGAGGAATGTTTATGGGATTTTTAGCTGCAGCTCCTCGGAGGTTGGGTGCTGCTGGTGCTGAGCCTGTGGCCGGCACTGGTGTGACTGGTGGGAGCTGTGGGGGCTGAGCCCCCGGCAGGAGCAGGAGAGGCTCCAGGAGAGCAGGACTGCCTGCTGCTGCTGCCTCTCTTCTCGCTGAATTAGGCAAATTACAGAGCGCTGTGTCTTCGCTAAATTAATTAGCTCAATTAGGCTGGGGGG
>WEKY01016798.1:0-42132 GCA_013390045.1 Picathartes gymnocephalus | reverse complement strand
TTTTTTTTTTTTTTTTTTTTGGTGGGACTGTCACGTTGAGTCAGTTTGGGGCTTTTATTTACCAGTTCTGAATACTTACCCTTTCCTAGCAATGAGCTCTTCCCTACCCTGGCACAATGCTGTTGTTTTTCCCCCAAAACCCTGCAATCAATTGCACGTTCATACATTTTCCTGCTGCCTCTGCCTGTTCCCCGCCCCATCCCCCCGACGTGTACCAGCACAATATTACCTTTCTGAATGCAGAGGGAAATGAAGAGAGACTCAGAGAACATGTGAATCACAAGGAAGTGGTTTCCCTAGTGACAGTAACCACATGAAAGCTCTCAACGTTTACTCTCACGGGACATTTTAGCACTTTGGATTGTGGGGAGAGCAAGAAATGACAAAAAAATGCTGTGGTTGGGAAAGAAGCAGGCGGACACCAAAATGCTAAATGGTGTTGGCAACCCATGAGAAGCCACCAGCAGCTCCTGGAGGAGGTTTCCTGAGGTTTGCCCGTGCCCTGTGGAATCACACAGCGGCTCTCCAAGGCGAAGTGCCTGGGGAACCCAGAGCACAGCTTGCTCAGAGCCTGCCAGCACCCCAACCATCCCTTCAGCCCACATCACCTGCCATGCTGGCCTGGAGGTGACAGGGAGGAGCACACTGGTGCCACCCCAGCACTGGGGACACTGCCTGGATGTCTGTGTGCCTGAGGAGAGCACAAACCCGGCGAGTCTCAGTGTGCTTGGAAAGGGTACAGCAGTAGGCAGAGAGGCAGATGGAAAGGGCAGGCAGACAATTATCAGTGTCTTTGGCTCACACTCAAGAGTTCTTTCTCCTCTCTCTCAAATGTCTTCGATTTTTTGAAGCATCTCTGACAGCAAATGAGAGCAATGCCATCCTGAGAACCCAGAGAAGTGGTGTCCACATGGGAAACCAAGAAGAAAAGCATCCTTTGCTGGAGCAGGACTGTCTTCCTCTGCTGCCTTGTCACCCTGGGCACATTAGCTTAATAACGAGCTTTTTAGCAGATTTCAGTGAACAAGAAGCAATTTATTTGTCGTCATGGAGACAAAGAAGACCTTCTGGAAAAGAGCATTGAATGAAGAGAAGAAGGTTTATTGTACAGAGCAATGAGGCATTCACTTGGAACATTAGCATCACACAAAGCAGGCCATACAAGTGGTCTTGCTAACTTCTGGATGCATGGTTGGATGCGTTGTGGGTCCTGGCTTTCCCTGGAAAGGCCAAGAGGGGACTGGAGCTTGGTGTTTTATACATGATATTTGATGTCCAGCCCTGTTCCTAGATGGCTCTGGGGCAAACACAAAGGTTCCTTGTTGGTGGATGGCTGAACCTCGCTGGTTCCATTTCTGCTGGGTATTTCCAGGGACCGAATTCTGAAATTCAGCTGCCAACTGAACAAACCCCAATAAGCCAAGAGCATGCATCTCAAAGTGTACTTTGTTCATTTATTTTGACAACTCTAGTGTTTCTTTAATTATTTATAACACTTCTTACTGTACTGGAGTGGATTTTTGTAAAAATAATGAAGCCTTAGTAGTATAGCATCTATGATCACATCTGCAGGGGAAGGGGGAGGCAGGCAGCCACTCTCTGACATGAGGGGAAAGGAAAATGTGGGTTGGAAGCAAAGTCTTCTTCCAGAAGAAAAGTTTTCAAGTACCAACAGAGAGGGCAGACCTGCGAGACCCAGCACTGCAAGGGTTAAAAGGAGATTTTTTGGGGTGAAGGTGAATTCCAGAAGAGCAACTTCCATGTAGATTTTGGCCTGTGGTGTGTTTGTCTCTGGAATGCTGTCAGGGAGGAGCTGAGGTTTGGAATGCCATCGGAGGCGGGGGGATTGAGGGGCGGGAGGAAGCTCTGCCAGGGCTCCCACCTCAGCAAGGTGCTCCCACCACTGCAGGTGCACGGGAATGTTTCACCTGAAGCACCATCCTCCATAAATGCCAGGACACTGGTAAGAAACACCTTGAAACGCTTGATTTTGCAAAATGGGCTGAATTCTCTCCTCAGTCGGGGTGCAACCTGATGTTACAGTCTCAGGGTTCCAGCAGGAAGGAAACGCTTTTCCTCATCCCTTCTGGGGACAGGTGGAGGCCTTGCCTGGCAGAGGGTGCGCAGGTGAGCAGCCCAAGGTTTGCTGCCTCTACACCTTGCTGACGTTGACAAGGGAGCTTTTGCCAATGGGAAACTCGTCTTTTTTTGCCCAAATTCCTGGGTGTGTTGTCCCCAGGGAGACAGGAGCACCATGGCTTTGCCCTCCTTGGAGCACATCCCACCACAGACATCTGGAGCCACTGTGGGTGCCCCACATAGGCAGTGAAAGAGGGAAGGTCCCAAAAGACCTGGAGCATCTCCCAGAGGTCAGAGAAGAATTCTGGTAGAAATCAGGCCCCAAAACAGGGCAGGAAAGTATGGGCAGTACCTGACTTCAGGTGAGGGGCCACTGAGCATCCAAACCACCTTGTCAAGAGGACTCTCTCCTTCTCTTCTCCTTATGGAAAAGAAAAGCTCATTCTACCAGGCAAATGCTAGAAGAATGCAAAACCATAAAGAGTTTATATATTTAACCCACGTGAGGAATATAATTATTCTTTTTAATCAAGTCTATTCAAACCATTTATTACTTTATTCTTCCATTTCAATAGCAGAATGATTAAGATGGAATCTTAAAGGGATTCTTCACAACAATAATAATGTCTCTTATCGCAAGAGGCAGTCTCTGCTCTGTCCTGCAAATTCTCAGCATTAAAATATTAAATATATTCAATATATCAAAAACCTCCATTTCACTCCTGTAAAACAATTCTGAGGATGTGAGGAAGAACCAGAAAGGGGCCCATTACAGTCTGCAAACAAATTCAAAAATAGGGAAAAGGGGAAAACTCCAGCATACACAATGAGCTGCAAATGGAACTCTGGCTCCAGAAATCCAAGTTCACAGCAGAGCAGGCCTGGGGGAGAAGGACGTTATCATTTTGAAGACTCATTTATATCAGCACATTCTGTACATTATATAAGAACCAGACTTCTTTCAGCTCTCGATTTGTTGTCATCTTGTTTTTCAATGCAAAACTTCATCTGCACCCTGTACAGGACACACTTCTCAGAGGGCATAACAGAATAATAAAAAGGTAGAAAGTAGTAGGCTATGAATAAAATCTGTATCTTCCCTAACATGAAGGATACCTCAGCAGGAAAGGCACAGAGACAAAGCTGAGACGTGACAAGGGCAGGTCTGGCTGAGCCTGTTGGGGCATTTGGGTATCCCAACCCTTTTGAGATGGCTCTCGTGCTCTTATTATATTTGCTTTATTATTTTTTATTAGTATTAGCTTAATGTATTTATTTGTTATGTTATTATTGTCGTGCTCCTATTATATTTTTAGGTTCTTAATAAGCCTAGCATGCAAGATACAGGTCTCCTGGCTGAGGGGGAGGCATGCTGGTTGTATTTTCTAGGCTAATTTTTCCTCCTGCTTTTGACTAGTCTATGGAAAGACATTGGACAGCCTGAAATGGATCTTACATAATTCTAGGAGAGGTCTTTTAGAGCCTTCAGTTTCCAACACTTTATACCAGACTGCTTCATGTATGGTTGACAAAGGCCTGAGCACTATGAGTAAACAATAAGTAATACAGGAAGGAGCAGGGATTTCTAAGTCTCTAAATTTTATTTGTGAAATAGCTCCTGGCATCAGCCTCTATCCATGACTCAGTGGTCTGGCAAAGAGGTTTCAAAGATGCAACAAGTTCCAGGAGGCTGAAAATGTTTCTCTTCACAGGAGATAGGATGTTTGGGGTCCCAAACAGGCAGTGAGCAAGGGAGGTCATCCCTGCAGTGGGTGACACCAGCCAGGTCCTGCCCTGCTGCCTTGGGGCACTGCTGGCCCCACAAGCACATGGTTCTTTGCGGTTCACAGGGTAATACAGCACCCAGGAGATCTCACCCAGAGCTTTGGGAAGTCTCCACCTTTATCTTGATGGCCTTCTGGATCTGGCCTCTGTAATTCCAGAATGGGATCATGTCTGATATTCCCCATGCCTTCCCTGCCCAGAAAAAGTTACCAAAGCATTTTAAGCTTTTATTGTGCACTGTACCAAAGACCACCAAAATCATCCCTGCAGGGTGGCCCAAAGCCTGCAGGAGTTTAAGCTAGCTGGATCCCTGATGTCTTTCACAAGGAAGGGCATGGAGAAGGCTGAGTGTGCCTTCTGGAGCTGTGCTGAGCCAGGACACGAGGTCCCTGTGGGTGGAACCCACCATCACGATGCACAAAGAGCCCAAAGTTTGGGTTGGCACCTCCGTTCCTGCTCAGGGTGATACCTGAGAGGGAAAAGCTACAGGTTAAAGCCTTCACCAGCCTGGGGATGTGTCTGAGCATCTCCTGAGCAGGTGCTGATGCAGCTCATTTCCTCTTTATAGACAGGCACAGAGAGGCCCTCGGGCCTTGGTCATTGCAGCATCTGCTGGATATTCTGACCAAGGGCCCAGAGAAGGAAATGTTACAGTCTGAGCACTGAAACCTTCATGTTCACCCTACATTTACTTATTCTTGCTGGCAGGAAAGTTGAAAAGCTTGGACTGCTAAGAGAAAGGAATAAACTCTGAGGAGCAGGAGGTAGAGATCTGGGTGGGCTGGGGGCTGCGATGGCCTCTGGGCAGGGTGGCAGAGACCTCCCAGGTGGGATGTGCATCTCAGCTTTGGGCAAAAGCTTTGTGTGCAAGCTTGAAATGTGCTCATTAAAACCTTCTCTGGGCAACTCCAGCCACCCACATTTCCTTGGGATGGGTGATCCATTCAGAGTGGGGGGAATGACTTCTGAGAGCACAGGGGACCCCTTAAACCAGAATGACTTTCTGTGGTTCAGATCATCTGAACGGCATCAAACCAAACCCGACCCAGCTGCTGCAAGCCACCAAATGCTCAGCCTGACTGTGGGGACAATGCACTGTCCATGCCCTGGGATGCAGGAGCAGCACCTCTAGAGACCCTCAGCCCCTTGAAGCATCCATGAATAAATCAGTCAGGGTCAGGTTAACAGGCAAACAGTGAGACCATGTGTTCCACCTGGGTGAGCAGGACCTGGAGTGAAAGCAGAAACCAAACATTTCTTTAGCAATCTCTGCCAGGCTCCTTCCCTTCCTGTTATCATTATCAGGATTGATTTTATACGTAGCACTCGAGGTTAAACAAACTGTGCCCGCTGCTCAGCCTTGCTGGGTTGGCTGGGAAGGAGGCAGGCCTGGGGCACACCATGAGGTGCAGGTACAGAGGTGTTCAATGAGCTCCCTTTGCTCCAAGATCAGCTCCCTCCAGCCCTTCTTGTCCCCTCTCTCAGCAGCATCTTGACCCTGAAAGTCAGAGCACATCCTCCCTCTGCAGCTTTTGACTCAAAATGCTGCCCTCCACTCCAGCTGTGCCTTTGGAGAAGTTTGACTGCATGCCAGGAATGCTCTGGCTGAGGCTCTTCAGAGCTTTCATCTTTATTCCTTCCCTCCTGCCATGCAGAGCTGGGCCCTGCTCTCCAGCGAGGTTCCAAGGCAGGGATGTGTCCCTACCATAGGGAATCCCACCAAGGAAAACACCCAGAATGTCCCAAAGCACCACAAGATGCTGAAATCTGCAGCTCTCCTGAAACCAGTCCTTCCTCCCAAAAGTGTATTCTGCCTCTTTTGTCAGAAAACCTTCCTGAACCACCAACCCCTTGCTTATTTTTCTCATATCCTTGCAGTTATCCCCACAGCAAGGCAAGGACCTCACCCTCCAGCCAGGGCTGTCTGTCCATCCCTGGAATAAAGGATACAGTGGTTTAATTTGATTTTCAGGCTATGGTACTAAAAAGAGATGTGATAGATAGGAAAAAAGTGTGGAGAAAACTAAAAGTACCAGCAAGAAGGGAAATGCACAAGGACAGGCAGAACAGCAATTCTGCAAGGAAAGAAGCTGGATTGGCCAGGATTGTGAAAGAAGAAGGATCAAACTCTGCTCCTGTCTGCAGGAGGAATCTGCACCACAGCCACCATAGCATGAGCCCCTTTGTCTGGGGATATTTTTCCAACAAGTTTTGTCCCAGAATGGTAGAAATGAAATGCACATTTTTGTTCTTCCTCTCGGGAAAGAGCAGGGATATGTCTGTGTGGGAGGGGGCTTTGAGGGGTACGTGAGAAGGAGCAGGGTCTCACAGGCTTGCTGTGCCCACGCTTGGAATGGGGCTGCTTCTCTCTGGTGGGAGAGTAAACACATTCAATGAAGAATCAAACCAGGCTGCAAAAAGGGGTGGAACCCTTCTTCCTCCTGCTGGCAACAGGAGCTCTAGGTGTTGGAAAGCCAGGAGAAATTGTCCCAAAGTGCCTCCTGGGAGCCCAGTTGCAGCCTGGAGGTTCCTCTGGTGAAAACTCCACAGCCAGTCTCCTTTGGCATTGCTTCCTCAGGGGGCAGGAGCCTTTGGGGGCTGTGCCGTGGTCAGCTGGGAGCTGAAGGAAATCAGCTTCTTCCAGCTGGTTGTCCATGGGATTGATGGAAATTGCAGAAATGAGCCACAGGGCTGGGATGGGGCAGATTCCTTTGACCTTCATCCACCCCGGGAGCTCAAAATGAGCTTTAGAGCAGGGGAAACCTGCACAGCCTCACACCCTTCCCCAGCTGCCTGCACCCCCTGCACTGCCCCTTCCAGCCAACCCACAGACCCCAAAAGTGGTCAGGAACCCGGATACATCCCAAGGGCTTGATGCTCAGTTATCATTAATGATCATAATGGTAATTCAGCCTATTCTACTCTTACTGCTCTTTTGAAAAAAAAAAAAAAAACCAAAAAACTCCAGAACTCCCACACCTGGATGCAGTTAGGAAATTTTCTTTCGCCCTCCATACACCATTTCCAAGTAATTATACAGCGAGTGGAGTTGAAAAGGAGCCGGGCACAATTGTCATAAAATGTAATTAATTTGGAGTAATTCACAATGGAGAAAAAGTGCTGCAGAGAGTAAATTGGACAGGAGACTTGTGTGCTGGGGAGATGTGGTTTTGAAAGGCTGCTGACTAATACAGCACTGACCTGAAAGCAAATCCTTACATTCATGCTGGACCGGCTGTTTCCATGACAACAGTTGTTATTAGTAACTGAAAATGTATTGCTCTTACGAGCGGCAGCATATTTTTTTCAGTTGAATTCAAGAGCAGCTGGGTACTTTACTCACGAAGATAAAGTGCTCGGATCGCTATGGCACTAATGTGTGCTGCACCTCTCACAACACCAACCTTATACTTACAACGTGATACAAAGAAACGGGAGCCTTGCTGGAGGGAAAAATCCTCCGGGGGCACCGCCTACATGGCAACTTGTGTCAAAGAAATCTAAAGAAAATAAGCAAGGTCCTCACCGCGCTTTAACTTAACTCTTCAGTGGAATTCCCTGGGGATTCAGGAACAGGTAAATCCTGTTCGGAGCTAAGCGAACCAGCCTGGCATCCCAAAATGTGGTGCCAGCCCCCCAAGGGGGCACTGAGGACATCTCACCCTTTAGATTAAGCTACTTCTCGTGCACTGCCCCTTCTTGTTCCTGTCCTGAGAGCAGCAAATTTATGATATTTAAATGAACAAACTTGGGAAAGAAAAACGCTCCCCTGGTTTAGACCTGTGCAATGGCTCTGACTGTAAAAGCATCCCTCTGATTTTTCCTGAGGAGGACTCTTTTTAAAGTGGAGTAGGTTAAATCAGATTTTAGGAAGAGATTCTGACCCGTGAGGGTGGGGAGGCCCTGGCACAGGGTGCCCAGAGAAGCCGTGGCTGCCCCTGGATCCCTGGCAGTGCCCCAGGCCAGGCTGGACAGGGCTTGGAGCACCCTGGGATAGTGGAAGGTGTCCCTGCCCATGGCAGGGGGTGGCACTGGATGGACTTTAATGTCCCCTCCCACCCAAACCATTCTGTGATTCTTTGAACAGGACCACACATCAAAGAGCTTGGACTGTGCCACCCCTCAGAATAACCAGAATGCTGTGGGTAGACTCCAACTGCCACTAAACCAAGATAATCTCTGACAAGTTTATCTGTGCCTGTTGTGCTGCTGTGTATTTCAGATGTCGCCTTCTGGGACCTGTGGAGGGAGTGGAAATCTCCTTGCACCAGAGTAAGAGGGGAGTAGAGCCCAGGAAAACATCAGTCGTCCAAGTTGCTCAAGTAGGCAAAATGCTGCAGATTATATTGTGTGAATGAGCCTGTGAATAGCAATAACATATTCAGGAAGCAAATAAGTTACAATCCATAATCAAAAAATGTTGCAAATTACATCCTTAATAGATTACATTTATAATCTACTTGAAAGAGATCTTTAGGCACTTAATTGACACATTCCAAGATAGCTATAACATATTGGCTAGTTAGATACCAATTGACATACTTATTAAATATCAATTAACGCATTCCATAATTTGGTACCTAATTAGCTTGCTATAGCTATTCTATCAAATGCCAATTAAATGCTTGAAATTTCTTACAAGTTGGCTGTACTAAGATAATAATTAAGAATGCATTGCTTAAGTCATTTTTAGTTAATTACATGGCAAACTAATTCTGGCTACACACATTAGACCTTTCAATAAATCCCTCTTTATCAATCAATTGGTATCTAATGAACTCATTATTCTTTTGCTGCATCTGAATAAAACCCTGCTTTGCCATTCTCCTGGATGGATCCCAGCCTGGCTGTGGGGTTCTGTGGGTCTGCCACCCCCAGGGATCCCACAGGGATGTGACATGCCACGTTCCCAGCCTGAGGAGCAGCCCCTGGGCTCCCATCCACGCTGCTTCGGGAGGGGTGGTGGTGCAGGAGTCACAGCGGTCCCCTCTGCAGTGCCACGGCTCCCGCCTCCTGCAGGGTGGAGGGCTCGGCACCGACCCAGCAGCTGCACCCAGCGTGGGTCCAAGGAAGGATGGAGAGGCACCAGCTTGTGCTGGGAGGAAAGGGACAGCTGGCTGAGGCTGCTCTGAGCTGTGGGAAGGCAGAGGACGGACAGGGATGAAGGTGTTGGAGCTCAGGCGGGATGGAAGAACAGTGAAACATGAGCTTGTGCTGATGCAATACAGGAACGAGCCTTGCAGAGCTCTTTGTGTCCTCTACGGCAACAGAGCACCACTCAAAATACAAAAATAACCTCTTGTATTGATGTCTCCTCTCTCTTTTCCCCAGCAGCTATGAATCAGCTGCCTGGTTAGGCTGCTGCTGTGTGTGGAGCATCTTTTCTGTCGGAGGAATCTACTGCATTAAAGTAGGCAAGTTTCTGGGGATGTGATGTCCCTCTGGATTCACCATTCTCTGCTCGGGAACTGCATGGTGACTGTCCCATTCCTGTGACTGACAGAGCTCAGCTGGGCACCTGTAGCTCCTGTGACATCCAAACTGGGAGACTTCTGGAGGGGCTGCTGGCTTGGAATGTCAGTATGGGAGTGTGGCTAAGGATGGCAGGGAATATGGAGGCCGATGTGGCAAACTGCAGCGCACATCACTCCAAGAGTGGGCACGTGGGAGGCGTCTCTGCCTGTGGTAGGGGGTTGGAATGAGATGATCTTCAAGGTCCCTTCCAACCCAAACCATTCTATGATTCTGTGATTCTGAGACTGTGCCCATGGGTGGCTCCATCTCGTCTGAGAACACACTCAGGAGATGCAGTCCATGAGTGTGCTCTGAACCCTCTTTTTGTCTCTCGTTTTGACTGTACATCAATGAACCTCTTGTACCCAGCATTTTGCCCCTAGGTTCTAGTCTTTTGTTTAATTGCTTTTAATAAATATAATGAAGATATGCCTAAAAAGCCCATATTTCCCCTTTCCCTGTTTTTGCTCCTATGTATGTTTGATATGCATGTGCTTAAATTAGCAAAGCAATTTCAGTGAAGTGGGAAGGGATTTTTCAGAATGCTCTGGGATGCCTGGATTTCTCCTGGGCTCTCAGGGTGCTGCATCCTGCTGCAGAACACGTCCCAGGACACTGGTGGAGGTGACCTGGGGTATGGCCAAGGGACACAAACAAGGCTAGGAGAACTGGAGTGCTGCTTCCTCTTCCTCGTGGACCACCCACTGTTCGTTCTCCACAGAGACCCCCATCCAAGGAGTGTCTCTGTGGAGTGACAGGACTCACGTCCCTCCATCCCTGTGCAGGAGTGTGTTCTTGCTGACAGGGTGGGGAAGAGCAATTCACTGTGGGGGCCTTGACAACTACATTTTTTACGTCAAGCAAAGCCAGAAGCTTGAACAAATGCCTTTGTGGTGACAGAGTGAAAGGGCTGCACAATTTTTTCTTCGTTCTGACACAATGAAAAAAGGCTTTTGACAAAATCCATTCTGCCCTTTGAATGAAGTTATTTGTTTGACTAAATGCACTGACTCCATCCAAATTATTTATTAGACTTGCTTGACATTGCAGGCAACCTGGATTCCTGCAGGGCTGGGGGTGAGAGGTGGGTTCTGGATTAATCTCATCAACAGATAACAAGGCAAATCAAGAGATGCTTTTTACTAAAATAAAAGAAGGATGGCGGGAATCCAACCATTGCACACCTCAGTCTCCATCTAGGACACTCTGGTTGGACTGTATTCTTCCCACACATCCATGACAACATCAATAAAATTCGCCCCTGGAATCCTGCATTAATATTGTTGTCAGCATCAGTTCTTCAGATGTTTCATAGGAAAAAAGGAAACCAAAACATATGTCCTGGAAGAAGAATTCCAGCTCCTCTCCCCATGGGATTAGAAGTAAAGGAGGGAGAAGGAATATCAGCTGGAGACAAAGGAAAGGAGAATCAGGAAATAAAGAATTTGACGATCCTGTCATTCTAAGTCATGGTGATGCAGGAACAAGGTGCTCCTCCAGTGCCGCTGGGTGCTCTGCCAGCAGACCTCAGCTCTGCAGGACCCATGGGGTGTTTAAGCATTTCCAGCCACTGCAACAGCCAAACCCAAGTCAGTTGTCTGCCTTTTCCTGGGGAAGCCCTGTTCTGGCATTCTACGTGAGAAGAGCGAGCTGGGTGGTGTGAGCATTCACCTGGGGTCAATCTTCTGTTTAATGGGACTTTTCCATCAACTGAGCACAATGTTTTGCATCCCTCACTGACTTGGCCTGAGCTCTCAGTGGAAACTATTGACATCTGAGATGCTGACTCTGAGGTTACTGAAACTGAACTCACCCTGCCTGCATGGAGGCAAACAGCCCTCTGCCCTCCTCACTCTTCCTCCTTGCCTGGCGCTTTTGTGGTGCTTCTCACTTGGGGTTTCACACCTCGGGGTTCACAGCTCCTGTCTGGTGCTGGTGGGTGGCCAGGGCAGGCTGGGATGGGCTCCTTCAACTTGACCTTGGAGAAACTTTTTCTTGAACTCGAGGATTGTGCGTCACAGGGAGCGGGACCTTCCACTGACGCAGGGGGAAAAACTAAATCAGTTGTTTTGCGGCTCTGCAGTGCTGGGAATGGGGCAGTGAAAAACCCAGCCGTGCCAACAGCCGGGGGCACACTGACTAAACCTGAGAGCTAAAAAAGACAGAAAATCTGTGGAAATTACCAGGTAGAGTGAAACCAGTGGAGGAAAAGCGTGCAACTTTCCACGCTTGACTTTGGTGCGAGGATCCTGCGTTACGGGAAATGTTTGCCGTGGGGCTATTAATAAAACCTGCTGAACAAATACCGAGCCACTAAGCAGCTCTCCTGCACATTAATAATCAGATCCAGGGTAATATTTAATCTAACCATTTAGTCTTTAACGGACTAGCTGTTCCTTCGCTTTTAATTACCACTTTCGTTTTAAGCTAAGTGTACAAATTGGCAAGATTTATGAAGCATCACTAAACACTGTACCTCAGCCTGCCTCGTGGCTCTACAATTAAAATGCTCATTTTTGAACACTAGATTTGTTTAATCCTCTAAAGAACCCTTGAAGTCATTTGGACAAATTTTTTAGCCTCTGTTCCTTTCTGAATGAAAGTGGGTGCAAGGGAGACTGAAACCAGCTGAAAGTTGGTGCACGGCAGCGACTGTGACACTTTGGCTGGCTCCCAACGGGTAGCACAGAGACCTTTGGGATGTTTTGGGGATGAGATGGACATTTCAACTTGTTTTTCATTCACCCTTTCTACTTTTGCCCTCTTGCTTCACATGAGCAAGTCCATTGCTTCTGTGAGCAAATCATCCCGAATTTATCCCAATGGTTTGTGGGTGGGAGCAAGAGCTCCTGTTCAGGCTGTTTGAAGTCTCCAGGTTTCTCTGGGTTGGTGCAGTGCTCACTTAGGTTTGTGTTTTAAATTCTCTGTTGTTGGAGCACTGCACAAACATGGAATACAGACATTTCCTTTGC
Source organism: Picathartes gymnocephalus (assembly GCA_013390045.1). NCBI lineage: Eukaryota > Metazoa > Chordata > Aves > Passeriformes > Picathartidae > Picathartes > Picathartes gymnocephalus. The sequence goes on along the minus strand of WEKY01016798.1, from coordinate 29,782 downwards.
ATTACAAAAGAAGTCACTCTCCTTGATGAGAAACATGGCTGGTTGTTCCTTAGGAAATTAAGTGATGAAGAGTTAGCTCTTTACCACCCCACCACGAAACAGCTCCATGTAGATCCTCACAATGGGCAGTGAATTATCCAGCCAAACCTGACTGTCTTCCCTCTCCTAGGCAGAACTTGGAAATCTCTGCTTTCTTTTCCTGCGCATTCCCCGTAATCCAGCAGTGGAAATCAGGCAGATGATGTGAGGGCAGTCTGGGTTGGCTGAACCCCTGCCTGGCTCGGCTCTGGCTCACACAGGGTCTGCACGTTCAGCTCCAACGGTGTGAGGAAAACAACCTTTGAAGCACGGGAGTTGCTTATGGAAAAGAAGCCTTGCAACGTAATTTTTTGTCAGGGCTCTAAGGCTGTTCCTTGCCTTGGAACAAAGCGGAGCAAGAAGCTGCATCTCCTGGTACGGAACGGGAGATGACACGGCCGCTGTGCTGGAGCACGGGCGAACAGGCACTTGCCCAGGGCAGCAGCCTGAGGCACAGACAGAAGTACACATGGGATGCTCCAGGGCTTGTGAAAGCTGTTCCACGCCCGTAACAGCTCCAAAGTGAGAACAGGCTCATCCCCTCCAGCACTGCTTTCTGCAAAGCCGCCAGGAGGGAAGCTTTTTCCCTTCTCCCATCACCTCTCTGCCTTCCTGGACCCCTCCTCTGCACTTGTAAATATCTTACCTACATTTACCCTCTCCTTCCGAGCAGACTGGGGGCTCAGGCAGCCCCACGGGTTGCCCAGGGCTGCGTCTGCTTTGCGCACACCCAACCCAGCAGCGACCCTGTCACTGCATCCTATGACCTGTCACTGTGGCTCCTTCCATCTCAGAGAGCACTGTCACGTCTAAGTTTCATTTCTGAGCGGGGCAGCCCGTGTCTACGAGGAAATGAAAACTCGAAAGAGTGATTTGCAGCCCCAGCAACCCCCTCACTCACCGGGCTCCGTTCTCACCCAGCCCACCTGGTGCTCCCCCCGGGCCGTGGGAGGCTGATTCAGCCCCTGCCGGCTCCCTCCCGCCCGGCCCTGGGGCTCGCACAGGAAACCTCCCGGGCCGAGGGATGGGGAAATCGCTCCTGTGCCTACCCGAGCCTGGGCAGCTCTGCAAAAGCCACTGGTACCTCACGCCAAGTGGTGCCACCGCCACCAGCAGCGGTGCCTTGCTGCTGCGCGGTGCCCGGAGCTGGCTGCTCTCCGGCTCCCTGCCTTGCTCCTCTCCCTTTCAGTCCTTGCTTTTCTCTGCTACTCCTGCGCCTGCTTCTTTCATCCCTTTCTTTCTTTATCTTGTTCTTGCCCCACTCTATTTTCTTCTGAGGAAGCGAGGCAAGTGTTGGTCCGTAAAATCCCCATTCCCCTCTGACAAAGCACTGCACATCCTGGGGTGAGGGTCTGGATGGACCATCCCACCATTCTTTGCACCCACTCTGAACCAGCTGTCATGGGCAGCCTGGAAGGTGTAAATCACGGGAAGAGCACCCTCTTCCCAAGCTGGAAGCCTTCCCAAGTCATGCTGCAGCGGGCGGCAGTGGTTATCTCCATGGCAGCAGGCTGAGCTATTCCAGCTCAGCTACCTCTGCCCCATTCCTGCCGAATCCTTGGAGTCCTGCCTGGCGGCTACAAAGGATCCCAGGACCCACCTAAAGACGCCAAAAGTGGAAGGTTCACCTCTTCCTTTATGAGTTTGTTAACTGTCATCTGTCCTGAAAGTGTGTGCCTTGTTCCTGAGTGGAAAATGTCCTTCAGTTTCCACCTTTTTCTAGCTCTGCCTTTCCTTGGCAGAAATGTAAGCTCTTCAGTATCAGACATTTCTATCCCAGCTTAATTTTTATTCTTTTCTTTGACTTCTATAAATGTCTCATTTCAAGATATTTTTCTTGCTCCGTTATGATTTATTTCGCTGTTCCCTGAATATTCCAACATCTGACTTGAAGTATGGATGCCAGAGCTCTGCAGTTTGGCTGCACGTGTTGCAGGGAGTGCTGGGAGGAGAGGTCAGGCAACATTCTCCCTCTCACTCCCTCACTCCTCCATTCCCTGTCACAGCAGCAGAAGTTCATGTTCAAGTGCTTGACCATCCCTTGAAGATCTATGGCCTTGGAGCTCCCCTTTCACAGGCTCCTTTTTTCCCTAATGCAACTTTGCATTAGGCTGGATTACAATGATTTCCCTTCTTTTCCTTTTAATTAGGCCCTGTTTTCCAGGTGACCCCAGTGTCTCCAGGGGCAGTGTGGCACTGGCTCTGTGCTACTCACCCATTCACCAGGCTGTGTGTGACCTGCAGGTCTGAGCAGTAGAACTCCAGGTGTCTGATGGAAGGACTGGAGCTCTCTGCCAGCTGTCCCTGCCACCAAACACTGCTCCTTCTCCCCCTGCCCACAGCGGCTCCTTCCTGGCAGCTTTTTCTCCCTTGCAAACTCAGGGTCCCAGCACAGTTTCAGTCCTGCCTCCACAGGTGGGAGAGTCGTAGAATGGATTGAGCTGCAAGGGACCTTAAAGATCATCTGGCTCCAACACTTTGGGCACAGGATGGAGGTTATTCTCCAGTTATTATTAGAAATCATCCTGAAGTCAATCAATAACTGCAGGCTTATAGGTGGGGTGAGACTCTGAGCCTCCAGCGGCTGAAGGCAGCAGTGTAACAGCTCATATCAGACTGCTCTGCCTGAGACACAAAGTGTGAAATTACCTATTGAGTGTAAAACACAGGAAAAAAAAGTCTTTTTATGCAGGTCATGACCTGGAGCAGAAAGTCTGGGTTAGTTTATTTTTTTTCAGTTATTTCCATAGACTTTTTATGCTTGTGAAAACCATCCTTCCACTCTGTCCTGGAATAAGGACACTGCCAGTGGCTGGAAAACAGCCTGAGTTCCTGTCTGCTCTGGGATCACCCAGTTTTCCCTGGTCTGGGAAACATTCGTAACCAAGAAGTCTCTGAAAGAATAGGATTGGAACCACTAAAAGGATGTAGTAGACTGGAGGGAGAAGTCAGATTCAATTAAATTTCAGAAAAAATTGAACATCCCATCCTACTCTGTGTTATTATTATAACACCAGGAACAGTCTTGGAAGGTGTTGGTTTCCCTCTCCTCACTGCCACGAAGGTGCTTGAGTGCCTTACAAGAGAATTAAGTCCTGCTACTCTCTTTTGCCTTCTTCTGACTTTTTAATTTGGGAAGATCTGTTTTTTCTTCTTGGCTCCACTCATAGGGAAAATATTACTCAAAATTATATCTTTTTAATGGTTAAAAAATATCTTTGTGGAGTCTAAGGATCCGTTCTGGTGTATCTTGTGCATGAAAACTTCATTGGACAAAATATCGTCCTCACATAAAAGGTTTGGTTTCAAATTTTAGAAGTCCTGTAATCATCAAGATTTTTATTAAGAAGTCTAAAATAGAGTCACAAAATACTTACAAAGCTGTAACTAATCCAAAGTGAGCTTCACATTCACAATATTTGAGATTTTGAGTTTTAAGCCAGTTCTGTGATCTGCCTGCCAAGGAGCCCTGACATTGTGCAGGAATCTGAAGCTCAAGGGTGAGTGATGGGACCTGATCCAGAGCCACCCATGCCAACTTTTCTCCAAAGTCTGTGAAAAGGCAAATCTACAGTGCCTTGGACTGAAGTAGATAAGGATGTCAGAAAAGAACAAGGAACAGGTGAGAACTTGAGTGTTTTGAAGGCTCATTTAATTCTAATTTAATAGAATTCAAAACTCCCTCAAGCCAGGAGGTCCAGCATTCCGAAAAGTCCATTTCACTCCATCACTGGAAGAAGTGAAAAGAGTCTTCCTTTGGATTGTGCTGTGCTTGTCTGACTGTACAATGGAACAAATCACCTCAAAAGGAGGCTCTGGAAAGATGGAGAGCTGTCTTGGATTAACTCCCATCACCACGACTTGCCTCTCTTAAATCATCCTAAGTCAAAGACATTTTTCCCCAAACTAGTGAGAAAGCATGAGAAAAATCCCCCAAAAGGCACCTTTAAAGACAATAGGGGTTTGAATACTTTTTTCTTTTGCAAGCTTCTGAGACCTTTGTGTGGGACTCTTTTCTCAACTACATAAAAGGATCTAAAGACTTAAAAATGTGCGTGAGAGAAGACAGTGGAAAATAATAACGCAGGCCAGTAGCCCACACAGACTCGAGAAAGTACCACTGGTGTTGGCTGCAAATGGAAAAGTCACTGATAAGCCATGCACAGATCCCATCATGGAGCTTGAAAAATCTGTGTTTTCATCAAACCCTGCCATTGCTTCTTCCAGAAAGGCAAAGTTTCCCAATCTCTGTGCTCCTCACGACTCCTCACGTGGCCGCCCATCCCTGCTCCTGCAGGACCGTGCCCAGCAGCCCCAGCTCATCCAGGGCACAGCAGCTGTGTCAGGAATGAGCCATGAGCCATGGAGATGAGCTGCTGGTGCCTCAGTTCCTGGGTGGAAAACACTGGAGATAGGCCTGGAAAACCTCCCCATCTCCTCCCTACCTAAGCTCATTATCCCTGCGCGTCTGTCCCGGGAAGTTGGAAATGAGGGAGTTGCAGGGTGCAAAGCCCTGCCCAGCCCGTCAGGGTGGATGTGCCCAGGCACCCTGCTGCTCCCAGGGACCTGCACTGCACTCAGGGGCACCGAGGTTTGGCCCTAAGGCAGCTGATCCCAAGGTGTTTGGGAGGTTTGGGTGTTTGATGCATCAGGCACCAGTGCCCTGGGACCTTGTGAAATGCCTGTGCAGGCTTCCCGATGCTCAGGGCACCACAGTTTCTCTAGGTGAAGCATGGGCATTTGTGATGGCAGAGTTAGGAGAGCTTGGAAATCATGGAACCACAGAATGGTTTGTGTTGGAAGGGACCTTGGAGATCTTCTGGTTCCAACCCTCAAATACAGCTTTAAAGGAGGGAGAGTGAGCTCCAGGCTTTAGAGGAGGCTCCAGAGGAGCGGGTGGAGCTCCACACACACCTTGACTTCTCTGCCCTACATCAGCTGCCAGGTGTGGTAGGAAACCTCCTTCCTTGTGCAGTACCTGACCTCAGACTCCCAGAGGCAACAAGTGCTTTTTAAGACCATTTCATCAACACTTCAACCCAGGAAGCAGATTTGGTTTTATTTTGAAATCCCTCCACCACCACCGTTTTCTTCACAAAAGCTTTGAAACAAAGAGTTCTGTCATTGAATAAACAAGTCTAAAAGGGAGAAAATAGTTTTTGAGAGTAAGAAATATGTACTTAATGAGTGATTAAGTCAACTACATCAAAAGAAAGTAGATGAAAAATGTTTCTGGGTCGTGGTGGAGGGGAGTTGCAGTTGTAAGTGTGGGAGAAAGCCAACAATAACAGAAATGAAGATAGGTTGGGACAGCTGGGGCTGTTCAGGAGACCTCTAGCACCTTCCAGTATCTGAAAGGAGACCTCCAAAGAAGTCAAAGAAAGATTTTGCATCTGGAACTGCAGTGATAGGACAAGGAGTTCAAACTGAAAGAGGGGAAATTCAGGTTAGATATCCATGAGAAATTTTTCCCTGTGAGGTGGTGAGGCCCTGGCACAGACTGCCCATCCCTGGAAATGTTCCAGGCCAGGCTGGACCACCCCAGTCCATGCAGAACAGACCATGACCCCCCCTTCCCTGCCAAAGGTTTTTGAAGCAGCGTTCAGAAGTGCTTGAGACATTGAACTGATTAAAAGGTCATTTGGTGATACGATGCTCACTTCCCACACTCCCATTTTCACTTGACTAGAAACTGCTAATAAGTTAACACCAGCCCCAAACAGTGCACATAGGCCTCAGATATTAATAGGGGGTTTTGGTATTGGTTTGAGATGGAAGTATTAATCAAAAATAGGTGTAGGTGCATTAGGAATATGAAATAGGCACCTTCACAGAGCAGACTTTCAGCCACAGAAATCCTGACTTGATGGAAAGTCCCAAGTGTCTGCAATCAGCAGTTTCCAGAGCTGATGCACCTGTCAGTCCTCCCTGGAAAACAAGGGATTCCTCAGGCTTGAGCCCAGCCTGGAGCTTCCCTCTGCACAGCTCAGGGAAGGAGGCCTGAGGCAGCTGGGAAAGGACACACCCAGCAGAGGTTCATCTGCTGGCACACCCTGTGCCTGGCATCCACGGCGGCTCACTCGGCACCGGGAGCAGCCTCACCAGCCTTCCGGGGATTCATGATACATCAGCAAACATCACTCAAACGGAGATAACTGTCCTGTGAGCGCCAGCTGCAGAAAACACACGGATGTGAGATCTCCTGCTTGATTTTCCCTTTCCAAGCTAAGGGATGCACCAGGACGAAATGTAAGAGCCAGGCACAGGGAGGTGCTCTTGGTTCTCGGGGCAGGGCGGGTCCTTCTCATTCCCAGAGTGGTGCTCAGGTGTTATCAGCTCATGCTTTCTTTTTGTAGATCCACCCACCAAGAGGGTTCTGAAAACATCATCCTTGGACAGCCTGACACCGAGAGAGAAATGCCTTTTTTTTTTTACTATTTTTAAATCCCGTGGTATTTTAAACCCACTCATCTGGAGCGTGAGCCAGGATCACTTGATGCTGGCAGAACCAGAAATGATCACCCTGGCTGTGCTTTGGGAATTGTCCCTCCAGCTGAGCTGCGGGGAAGAGGGCACAGCTTCAAGAGAAAAGAGAAAGGAAAAAAGGAAAGCACGGCCATGCCAGTATCCTTGGGGGAACAGAGGCTGCCTGTGAGTCCTTGAAGAATAGGAAATTATAGGACATTCAAGGAGGAAGTGGAGCTCCATTCCACACACAGATTAAGACACAAGAATGCTGTTCCAGGTGCCCAGCCCTGTTTCAAGAGAATCACAATGGAGGAAGCACTGGGAGAGGGAAAGCAGAGAGGTGGAGGGGATTCTCCAGCCCGTGGAAGTTCTCGTCCTGGGCAGGGCTGTCCTACACGGACATGAACTCCTTCCTGCAGTGCCAGATTCTGCAGAGAGCGTTTGATGTGACCAGCAGAGCACAGCCAGGGCAGAGGCAGTGCAGGCACTGGGACAGGGCGGGAGAGGTGACAGCACTGCCAGGGTGTGCTGAAAGGTCTCACACAGTGGCAGTAGTGTCCCACCTGCAGGAGGAACTGTCAGGGTGTGAGGTTCGCCTTCTTGAGGTGCACAGCAAGCTCTGCCCACCCAAGAGGAGCGACTGCACAGCTCAGCAGCCTCTCACCGCTTCGGGACTGCCCCAGAACCCACTGGTGGGTGGTGACAGCCTTGCCTTGGCTTTCAGATGCTGCTGTGTCACTGAGGTAACCTTTCCTCAGTCACTGGGGTTTTGGTTTTAGGGTGGTGAGTCAGGAGAAGATGCTGATCATCATCATCACTGCAAGCTGAGTTCTCAGTTGTAGGTCAGCCAAGTGTGGTGTTGGCTGGCCAAGGACACCTTGCAGAAATGGAAGCACACCCTTGAATGCATGAAGCAATGCCTGGCAGAAGGGTTTGGGCTGGATGGCCAGATTTGATTCACAGATGACGCTTTACCCTCACCAAACCCTGCCAGCAGGATTTCCAGTCACAGTTGTGACATCATTGTCCTGCTCACAGTAATTTTCCCTCTTTGAAACCCAAACCAAAAATTAGGAAAAATGAATTCAGGATGACCTCAAATATTAGAGTTCTGGCCCCAGAGCATCTTCAGAAATTACTTGGGATCACATAGTGTGCAGTTTTGATCCAAACTTGACATAATCATGTTTTTAATACTCCCATCAGCTTTGTTGTTTGCTAAGAGCAGTCTCCTGACATGCCTGTCTTCCCATCCTCTTTGTGCACCTTCAATCCCCTTTGGGTCTAAACACTCAGCTTCACATTCCCCCCTTTTTTTACCTTGAGGTCACACCCACTTCGCTTTTCTTTGAGTATCTTTCACAGGTGCATCTAGGAATCTCAGTTAAAAATTAAAGCCACAGGAGTTCCTGTCAAAAGCATATAAATCTCTCCTATATGAAAGTTTTCCAGGTCATGCCAAGGTGATTATATTGAACCTCTTAAAATTCTACCTATTAGTAACAAAATACCATCCGTTTTGGTAAATGTAGTAAACCAAATATTCTTATGTTTTTTCTGTACCTCCACTGTGTGACTAGAGCTAAAGGCAGAGCTGATGGGACCTAAACATTTCCAATCTTGGGAAAAAAAAAAAAAACGCAATCAGAACATTCAACTTCAACGAGTATCTCAGTGACAGATGGGACTTCCCATTCCAGGCCACTTCCTCTGTGAGAGGGAATCCACAAGAATCGGAAGCACAATGCTCGGCCTGTGCAGCCTCTTGTGCTCATCTGGTCCCCTTAATGTGTGGAAAGTGAAATTCCATCTGGCAGCCATGTGCACTCCGAACACATTTGTGGGGAGAGGGATGGCAGAGCTGTGGGAGGCACTGCAGAAGCTCTGCCCGCGGTGCCACCGGAGGAACGGGCACAGAAGATAAAACAGCACCAGTTAATGCTCTGCAAATGGGGATTTCATGGGGCTGTGGGAGGTGGAGGTGGTGAAGGAATAAGGTTCTGGTCGCTCTGTTCTGTCACTGAGTGTGGTTATGTCCTGCCCCCTTTGCAGCAAAGGGCACCTGTCTGCAGGCTCTGGGAGCAGAGGGCTGGAGCACCAGGAGGGACTGCACTGGTACAGGACTCTGAGCTCACCCCTCTTTGGCCTGGTGCACTAAATATGATCCTTTTGGTTGAGCTCCGTGCTTTGATTGCAGTCTAAAAGCTGCGTGTGTACTTAAACGCCCGAGCAAATAGAGTGAACTGTTCTTGGAAAGCGAGCGCTCACACTTTAATTTATCTCACTTATCCTTCCAGTCTGGCAGCTTATAAGTAACTGCTGTGATCAGAGACAAGTTGTTTCCCATTCTATCTGGAGGCAAATAATAGTTTCACAGGAAGGCATCTGACACTCTCTGTACCTCAGTGTTTCTCACACACGGAACGTTTGAAAATGACGATTGGAGTGCCGGGTGTCGGGCGAGGAGTCAGCCCTGGCTTTTTGTGGGGAAGATTCTCCCTGGACCAGAGCCAGCCCTGTGTGCCGTGGATCAGGTACATCCTGAGGGTAATGAGGCAGCAGCAACACAACTACCACTGTGTTCTTCATAACAGGGACTAATGGGGCATTGCTGGAGAGCGGCTGATGCCACGTATGTAATTGTGAGATGGATGTGTGAATTTAATAGGGCACAGATTAGAGAGTAATCAATAAGTCTGGGCCGGAGCCTTAATGGAGTTGATACGGTGAGGAAATGCTGCATGGCAGAGCTATCTCTGCAAAACAGCTGAAATTCCTAAGTGGTGTTTCAATGCTGCCTTCAAGGGTGATGGAGGAGGATGCTGTAGCCCTGAGGATGCAACCCCCAGAGGAGGGATTTATGGATGCTCCTGACATGCTGGCCTCAGGTAAGACACACACCTCTGACTCAGGGACCAACACCTTTGGTGACACTGCTCAAAGCTGAGCCCCTTTCTTCACACCAGCTCTTTTGCTGCTTGCTGGGCTCCTCACAGGGCCACCTGCTCCTTTGGGATTTCCCTCAAGAGATGACACCAGAGCAAGAAACATTGCGTGGGATGAAAGCCCAAGCTCGGTTTTTACAGATTTGGCTACAAAAATATGTGGCTTTTGAGTGAAAGTCCAACCCAAAAGTGCTTTAAAAAACACGACTCAGTGATGCCCTCCGGGCTGGGGGAGGGCTGCACCACGGGAGGGTATCTCCATCTTCGGAGGACACCAAGCTAGAGTGTATCTATCCCACTGTGCACGAAGGATTCTTTGTAAAACAAAGTGGAAAGAGGCACATTACATACTTTTATCTGAATGACACTAGCTTAGGTAATAATGTTTTACTCCCTGTGGTGCTAAGCAAGGCATAAATCCTCTGAGAATTGAAGTAATAGACATAAACCCTCCCCTCTCGTCTTCCCCCTGCGACTCCACTCTTCTCCACTCCTGTATTATTGGATATTTTATATCTGGAAGGAATTCAAGAGTCTGTAGTAGGTAGTTAAACATCCAGATGTATCAGTAATAATTATGCTCAGCTTGGGGAGGCGAGGCACTTGAATAACAGGCATGGTTTCCATGGATGGCTACAAGATTATAAACATAAAATTTATAAGTGGAATGGGAACATTTGGTTTATTTTCTCTTCTCTTTACAATCACTGCAGTTTAAATTGAAAACAGCGAAGAGTAGCAGAGCCAGGCAACAACCTGAAGACTGTAAACAAAATAATTCATGTCTTACTAATGGGATATGGTCATATAATCAGTAAATTAATTTAGCCTACTCTAGTTTCACCATTAACTTTCTATTTTCTCATTTCAATGGCATTTCCCTGCCCAGTTTATGTCTCTCCTCAATACATATTGTGCTATAAACCAGAAGCAAATATCTTGAAGGGTAAATAAAGAGGTAACGAGTCTACGAAAAAGATGTTATTGAAGTGCATTAACTTCTACTTACTATCTTTTAAAATTTCCTTTATCCAAGATTCATTTTTACTATTTGATCAGTTTCGGATATAAAAGTAAAATGCCAAGATATTTGATTTTTACACTGTGTCCTTAGTACCTAACAGCACCAAATGTTTCCCTGAGACAAGACAAGTATTTACGACCTGGAAAGGAAGGAAAGGCTTGCAAGCCTGAGGGTATGAAATCAGGATGACTCAGAACAGAAGCTGGAAAATCACTTCAAAAGGTCTTCCTAGTCCTGACCGGGACAGTGGCTGATCTAAGCCATGGTCTGGCGAGAGAGGAACCAATAATTCAGATTGATTTAAAGCCATCTTTGCTCCAAAACAAAGCAGACACCTGATATCCATGTGCAAAACCTGTCTGTGCAATCGTGCATCTGTGAACGCGTGCAATTAGTGCAATTAGACAGCAATTTATATGTAAATGCCCATCCAGTCAAATGTGCCTTCACTTAATTTGTGAATGCACTGGAATATCATTTCAGAGGGCTTTTCTGCATTTTCAAAACCTGGCCCTTGATAACTGAGTGCGAGGACCCCGCAGTGCCAGGCAGGGGTGCAGGGCTCTGCTGGGGCGAGCTGCCAGGGCAGGGCAGTGCCGTTCCCTGCGCCGTGCCAGGGAAGCAGGATCCAGCTCACGGGACTGGCAGCACCCTGAGCGAGCTGCTCTCCCTCCCTGCATGGCAGAGCTGCTCTCTCCTCTCCTGGATGGTCTCTCCCTGACTCCCAGCACTGAGGGACTGGAGCATCTCCAGCTGCTGCCTCCAGGTGTGAACTCAGGGTGGTTTCTGGAGCCCCGTGACTGGGTGTAACTCACCTGATGGAAGGGTGGTCTCCCATCAGCCAAAACCAGGGTCTTGTACAAGAGCAACATCTGGGTGTTGAAGCTGGGAGGTTTGCAGGGGGATGTGGCTCATTGGCCACGACTGTCCTGAGAAAGATTAGGCTGTCACTGAAACCTTGGCTCTCACCCTCTGTCCTCAGGTGGCCATCAACTCCTCTTTGGCAAAAAAATCCCCTGGTAATGGTCCCTTGTCCTTGACATGCACCCAAGGGCAGGAGGACCTCAACCTCTCCAGCTGCCAGAAAAACACAACCTCTCCCTTCATCTCCGCCTTGAGCTGGGGAATTTGGATGGGTAGGACCCACAGGTCCGTGAGAATGGAGAGTGCATCTCCCGAGTCTGTTGGATGAGGTGAATAAAGCACCACCTGCCCCCCGACACAGGTTAGGGAAGCTGCTGAAGTCTGTGCTCACAGAGGGGACCAGCAGCAGTTGTGTGAGCACAATAGGCAACGTGTACGTTCAGGTTTACCAAGAAGAGGATAAATTTTAATAGCAGGAATATTTTAACTGTTCAACATACAAACAGGGCGCTGTGCTGATCTGATCAATGCTGCTTTGCAGACCACATTTGCCATGGTGCTATATATAGTGTTCCTGGAGTTTTATTTAATAGGATGCTACATTTGATCCTAATGTGCCATCTCAGAAATAATGAAGCAGAAAAGATCTTTATCTTCTGTGAAAGTTGCAGTTATTGGCAGCCATTCAGAAAAAAAAAAAAAGAAATTGCACAATCTTTGGAGATATTGTATTGCTAACTGATTTCAGTGTGAAGCTTGGGTGGCTTTCATTCTGAGTTAATCAGGCAATGGACCATATATGTTACAAATACAACACTTTCAGACACTCTCCACATATTGACAAACACAATCGCTGTGGCTGCTGCCTGAACCAAAGCTTTCTGTATCTTTGGATCCTTCTTTTGGAGCAAAATAAATAAATAAGGCAGCAGAAGAAGGACTCTTTACAATGTGCTAGAAGCACTCCTCTTGCTGGAGCACAGCACCATTTGCCACTCCGTTGCATTATTTTGGAGCAACTGATGCAGATGGCTCAGGAACTGGTGTGTTTGGGATTGCTCGACGTGCTAAATATAGAGCTGAGAGTGGAGACAGGGCCCCAGATTCTGCAGGACTCAGGGATGCAGCGATTCCATTTTAGTGCTGCTACCTGGGCACAGCAGCTGGATGCTCATGAGGAGCCCCCAGCAGCCCCAAGGGCTGCATGGGTGTCTTAGCTTAGGGCAAATGTGGGAGGAAACCTCCTCAGGGGGTTCCCCCAGAAAAGCAGATCCAAGCCACCCCTCCTCTCAGCTGGTTCGGGAAACAGAGTTCCTTGGAGAAAAGTGGAAAAAACTATTTATTCAACAAACAAAACACCCACAAGCACAAAGGATGAACAACACTACACAACAAAACCTCTTGCCGTTCTGAAGAGATGGCAAACACAGAAAAAGTCTTTTCCGTGGGTGTGTCTTTGGTTTTCCTCTCAGTCCCTCTCTCTCTCTCCGAGGCTCGGGCCCGGTGTCCCGGCTGCAGTGTCGCTTGGGGGGAGCCCCCCCTCTCCGGGTGATGGTCCTGGTGTCCCCGGATCGAACAACAGCAGAACAGTCCAAAAAAAAACCTTTGGTCTCAGCTAATTAAAAAAATGAGCCAAAAAAAAAAACAAAGAGGGGGAAAAACTAAAGGAGAGCTCTCTGCTGTCTGTGCAGACAACTCCAAGTCCAGGAGCAGGAATGCTGAAGGTGTTATCTCTGTGTTTTGGGAACAACTGCCTCAGATGTTCCACCGCTTGCTTCTCCTTCTACCCCCTTTGCTCTCAGATCTTGTCTTAAAGGTGCAAAACTTATTTCTGGGCTAAACAGACGAAATGGGGATAAAAGCATCACACAGTCAGCCTAGGACAATGGGGCAAGCCAAGGGCAAGGCAGGAGTGGCAGGAGGTACTGGGGAGAGCTCTGCAGGGTTAGCAGACCCCCTGAAGATGTGTCTCCATGATTGCAGGGTCATGAAGGCTTCTCCAGTGGGTGTTGAGGCCCATCCTCCACGGACAGCCCCTCAGCCATGGGGCTGTCTCCGTGCTGAGAGCAGGAGGCAGCCCCCAGGCCTGCAGCTGGCAAGTGAGTTTCCACTGCACCCTCCCTCTCAAGCTCAGGGAGCACGTGGGGGAAAATGTAAGGAATTTTAGGAGTTTGAGAAGATTCCTTTTGAGTTTGTGCCCCAAAATGCTGTTGAAGTTGCTTGTAACCTTCTTGTGGATCTAGTGCCATAAAACCTTTGAACACCAGTCTTTCCTGAGGGCTGGATAAGCTCACCCTTCTCTCCCTGAGGACTCGCATTTTCTGAACAGCAGAAGCCCAGGGTTCTGTACCCACATACATGTGAAATTAGGTACTGTGCACGCAGATGTGTGACAGATGTGGGCATGGAAAAGCAGGAACACAACACCCCCAAGTGATTCCTAGCCCTGGAGTCCAGAGGCAGCTATGGGGACACCTGCATTTGTCACAGAATCAGCTGGGAAACAATCAGGGGTGCCAGAGAATAGATGGTTCGCTCACTGCTGGTAGTGATGCCTCAGGATTTTAGCTTTTTTATTTTTCAAATCCTGTACTGCATTAGTGTGTAACTCTGAACTCCATATAGAGTTTTAGTTACTGTCTTCACATTTTGGTCAGGCAAAACAATCCCTCTGGGCCTGTGATCCAAGGACACTCTACTGCCTCGGGCCCCAAAAAGTACAAACAAAAGTGAATTGGGGAGGAGCAAACTGGGGGAATATGACTTCATTACCTGAAACTGTAATTGGAAGATTAACTCCTGATATGTAAATGGACCAAATTTGTAATTGTCTGAAAAACTCATGACCAGTGTCCATCTTGGGTGTAGCCTCTGGAAGGCTTCTGACTGCCCAAAGTGTGCCAGTTTGAAGACCTTTAATAAATACCCACTTTTTATTCTCTTAATCTTGTCTAGCCTTTCTTCTAGGTAGCCACTGCAAGGCATCAGCAGCAATTACAGAGCCTCTTTCTCCTCTGCTTTCTGGCAGGGCTGGTTTTGCCACCATTCCTTCAGCTTGTGCTGGAACCCAGGAACATTACCAATAATTCATTGGAAAGGCAGTAAGCAGTGATTGCATAATAGGATTTTTCACAAGAACATTTTCTCACAGGGTCATGGGTAGAAAGTCCATCAGTTTCCAACAATATTCCCTATAAAAATATTTGGAACCAACCTGGATCCCTTTGTCTACCTGCAACTCGTTTGTGGCTCACCTCAAATAGGTATTACAAGATAATCTAGTTTGGAAAGGCTTTCTGAAAGCTTTCTGTGTCACTCACAACTCAGAGCAGGACCCACCTGAAAGCTGGGTGAAGTTGCTCATGGTCACATCCAGTCAAGTTTTGAAAAGTTTCTAAGCATGGAGATCCTTGGGGTGTGTTCTCACACAACACAGGGAATGTGAAATCCTTGTTTATTTACACTTCCTGATTTACACAGCACGGAACTCCACCGAGAAGTTGGTAATTTGGGTTGGTTAGAGGTTTTGCTGATGTTGCAAAGCCTGTGGGAATAACCCTTCTCACAGAAACTATCCAAAATAACATCACAAAGGCCACTCCTCCCCGATACGCAGAAGTCAAGCAAACATTGTGCAGTGATATCCTCAAAATAGGGACAGCCAGCACTGGCACCAAGGACAAGTCTCAGCTCAGAACAAGAGGCCTTCAGGACAGGAATCTGCAGAGCCTTGTACCTCCCCAGGCTCTGCCACAACCTGGAAATATGAGGATGCAGCCTCTGCTTCACTGTCTTTATAAAGAGTTCACCGTGAGCTGCAGGTTTTTCTGTGAGTGCCCATGAGCTGCAACAGAGGCAGAAAATAATTTGTTTTATGATGGAAACTTTATGTAATGAGAATGATGAGGACTGGACTATTTCTCAGCAACCTCCAGCTGATAAGTTAACCGCCCTGACCCTCTGCCTTGAAGATATGTCCACCCAGGGGTGTGAAAAACATCCTGAAAGGAAAAATGATCTCTCACATGCTAAAACCTCCTCGTGTGATCACACCCCATGAACAGCTTGGTGTTCCCAGCCCTGGACACCGGGTACCTGCACTCAGCATCCTCCAAGAAGAGGGGTTCAGGATGGGCACGGAGCTCACCCTCCACAGAGCTGGGAGAGGATGTATCTCTCTACAGCCTGCTCAAGCCCTTCTGCCTTTGTGAGGGTGTTTCCTGGGAGTTCTGGGGGCTCTTCTGGTTTGAATCCTGTTACTGTGAAGCTTTCCACAGGCTCAGTGATGTGTTCAGCAGCTTCCCCTCTCTGCTTGGTCGTGTAAATGGCAATGTGAATCATCAGGACAGAAGCAAAAGTATCAAAACAGCTGCATTTCCTCTCCCAGCAGGGACATTTAGAGCATTATTCAAGCCAGTGATGGTGATAGGGAGGACTTGTAGGAGCTTATCAGACGATCCAAATCACTTGTGAGGGGCCTTACCAGAAGATGTGTGGTAAAGGGCACCCAATAAACAAAACCATGCCAAAATCTGAGGTGTTTCAGCCCCACTCACAGCACCCACACCTTCCCTGGGCTGTTCCCAGAGATCTCTCACCATTTGGCTGCACCTCTGGACGCTATGGACTGCTCATGAATGCTCCATCCATCGAAGTGTTCAAGGCCAGGTTGGATGGGGCTCGCAGCAACCTGGGGCAGTGGAAGGTGGGAGGCTGGACTAGATGGTCTTTAAAGTCCCTTCCCACTCAAACCACTCCGGGAGGCTCTGATCCTGTTGTGAATTTCATGAGTGCTTGTGGAGGGTGGGTGGAATCCAACCTTTTCACTGTACTCCCACCCCAAAGGCTCCAGACAGCACCCCTAGAACAGCCCAGCCTCGATCCGTGCCCCCCAGGCGGGCAGGGATTCCTCTTGAATCCTTGATTTTTCATTGGGAGAACAATTGTCCCAGTTAATCCTCATATTTAGCAGGATGGATGCTGCTGAACTGGTAGAGTTGTTTCCTGTTTCCTTCGAGTGAATTATGTACGGGAGCCTCTGTGCTCCTACTCCCTGATTCCAGCACTCAAGCTTTGATTGCCATCTCAGTGGTCCCAGTGAAACCTGTTTTTCAGGGATTTATTATAAAAAACAGCAAAATTCCCTTTGGGGCAGTATCTTGGCAAACACTTAATCAACACAAAGATGGGAGCTAAGCTCTAAATGATCCATTTTCAATCAGCTTCTCCCTCAGATACACTCCTGCTTCCACGATTTAAATGAAGAAAGACTTTTTAGGGAAACTAAATTAAAAATAAAAAATCCTCCCTCCAGCCCCCATGCTGGCAATTATTTCTTCCATCCTCAAAAATCTGGTACACTCACTGGAGCGAACTGATCTGAGCAACACAGTCTAAAATCAGTAAAAGTCCCCTGAGGCAATATCTTTTAGGTTCGCTATTTTCTTCTCTGAAACTTCTCGCTGTGGTTTGTGGTGAAGGAATCTTTCTCTATTTTTAATCACCTTCATCATAATCCCTGCTGTCTCCTCCTCCTCCTTCCTGGGAGCTGCCTGGCTGTCTGTCTGTCGGTCACGTTTGGAAGAGTGACAGATTGCCAGTTGGAAGGGAGGCACAGTCTGGGGAGTGCAGTCTTTAGCTGATAATAACTATTTCATCAGCATCAGTTCTCCTGTTTTACAAAGCGTAATTCATAAAAAGAGAACCCTCTCGGAGGTTCTCACAATACATAAAAGCATATAAATAAAATATAAATGAAGAAAACAAGACACATTAATTACACACAGCAGAACAGGCTCATCTAAAAAGCTTGCTTGTCAGTTTTGATCTCAAGTTTGCTGATGATAAACTGCTTTTTATGGCTGGTGGAGGAGAGCTGGAGAATAATCCTATCCGGGGATGAAAGGCCAGTGTGGCTGGAGCCTGGACAACAGGGCCACACGTGACCCTGGTGTTGGGTGGACAAGAGATCCAAGGGGAACAGAATTTAGCACACTGAACTGCAGAGGAAGAAAAATGATGCATCCATTTCCAGGTGGGATGGAGACTGCTGGAATTTGATGGGGTCTGAGCACCAAGGAGGCAGGAAGCAGGGGAAGTGGGCACATCCCCAGCCCACCCAAAGCTGATCAGCTGCCTTTGTGCACACGAAGAAGAATGTCAGGAAGGGAGCAGGAGTTTAATTAAGCCTGGGAACATCTATGGGGGTATGAATCAATGTCTCTGTGAGACAGGAGGAAGCGCTGACAAGAGCCACGGGGGCCTGCCATAACTCAGAAGTGGTACAAAATGGAGCTGGTCATGCCACTGATACACAGGCACAGCACACGTTTGCTCCAGGAGAACAGGGAGCAAAGGGGTGGGGAAAGCAGAGCTGCAAACTGCAACCCTGAGCACTCCTGGGGGCTCTTCTCCAGCTCCAGCCCCACGGGAAGGGTGCTGGGATGGGCTGTGTCTGCAAAAGGATATGGGAAGTGGGTGGTTAAAGGCAGAGTTAAAGCAATAGAGGGACCAAAATTTAACAGAGTGCAGTCATAGGGCAGAGAACTCACCGCAGGTAGTGCCACCACTCTTGGGGGGAAGGGACAAGTCCCTCTGAACCCACAAGGTCGCTGCTGTCTTGTTTTCATGCCGTGGAGGTGAAGAAGCACAGTGATGGGGCTGCTTTGCAGGGAAAGTGCTCAGCCAGAAGGGCTTGAATTTTGTCCGGGAGCAATGAAGTTTGGCTAAGCAAGGGCAAATGCTGTGGGGCAGATCTGGACTAGAGAGTCACAAAGTGCAGACTTGATGTGATTCCTTTCACAGCAAGACAAAACCTGCTCTATCAGCTCCGTGTCTTGGGTGCCAGCAACATTTGGAAAGTTCCTAGAGCACGCAGAGAGGCCTCTGAAAAACGTTGTGCCGTCGTTTCTAAAGCTTGCGTGCAGCACAGGAATTCAGCTGCTCGTGCTTTGTGAGGGCAGGCCCAGGGGCTATCGCTTCTCTATCAGTATGTGAGGGACATGTGGATAAACATATGATCAAATGAGTGTCACAGCTCCCTGGTGCCGTGCCAGGCAGCATCTGTGTCAGCTGCTGGCAGGGACTTCTGCAAACTTGTGTCGCTCTGCATCCCGGAGTTTATCAGAGATCTCACAGCAGCCAGCAGCCTCTCGCAGCTGAAAGACCAAATAAATCTGTGCCTTGTCTCCCAAGGTCCTTCCCCGGGCGCTGTTATGGGTGCCAGGAGGGGCGGGGATGTGGGAGGGTGCTGGTTTCACACACTGCCTGCACTCCCGAGGGGCTGGAGATGGAGATGCCTGGCAGGGGCTGGGGAGGCAGCACGAGGCTCTGCTTCTCCGTAACAGCCACGGGAGCCTCTGGGAGGGAGTTTTCCATGGAAAAGTGGGATGGAGTGTTGCTGGGGTGGAGGGACAAGCATTGCCCTACAGCCTCTGCTGCCTTGAGGACCTGCTAAGAGCAGGCTCAGCGCTGCTTTGGCTTCATTGCTCTGCGTGTTCAGGATGGCACCACCCCGTTCATGGAGCTTGCAGGTGGATTTAGAGCATTCTCTCTCAACATTACCACTACTGTGTTGGCAGCCCCACTGGGGAGCAGTTTTAGAGAAAGCTTAATTTGGGTGAAAAAGTTGCAGGCATCTAAAACCACGGGGTGCGTCCAGGCTCATTATGGTTATGTAACCCTCTTCAAACCCTGAAAAAATAAGAAACGCATCGCTTTCATGATTTGAAGTTAATGTAGTTTTATTGAAAACATTGTAAAAAAAAAAAAAATTAAAGGAGAAAAATTTGAAATGGACAGGTCTATTTTGGGCCAAAAAAAATCCCATTCCGTTTTCCCCACAAAGATTTTTTTCCTGATATTTACTGGCTGCAGCACCACTGGGTGGTTAAAGTCCTGGATCCCTGTGCTATGGAGCAAGGTCTGCTGGCACAGGGACTTTCAGGCTGTTTAGGATGTTGGTGGGGAGGGGCCTGCAAGGCTGGTGCAGCTGTGGAAGGACACAGGCGATGCACTGGTGGCTGTGGGGGTCTGTGCTGGGCCACCAGGACCCAAAGCTGGGCCGTGCCTGTTCACTGGGGTTCCCAACAGAGGAAAGACATGACTGCGTTGGAGTCAGTCCAGAAGGGGTCACAAACATGATCCAAGGGCTGGAGAGCCACTGCTACAGAGCCAGGCAGGGAGAGCTGGAGCCTGGAGAGGAAAAGGATCTGAGGAAACTTTAGAGCCTCTTCCAGTGCCTAAAGGGGCTCCAGGAGAGCTGGAGAGGGACTGGGGACAAGGGATGGAGGGACAGACAAGAAGTCATGGCTTTACACTGCCAGAGGGCAGGGATAGATGGGATATTGGGAAGGAATTCTCCCCTGTGAGGGTGGGGAGGCCCTGGCACAGGGTGCCCAGGGAAGCTGTGGCTGCCCCTGGGTCCCTGGCAGTGCCCAAGGCCAGGCTGGACGGGGCTTGGAGCAGCCTGGGAGAGTGGGAGCTGTCCCTGCCCAAGGCAGGGGGTGGCACTGGATGAGCTTTAAGATCCCTTCCCACACAAACCACTCTGTGATCCAGCAATCCTGTGAGCAGCTGCTTTTACTCTCCCAATGTCCCAAAATCTCTGCTCTGAAGAACAAGCCCAAGATGGGAGGCTCAGCTGGGCAGTGGATGGCACAAGCATGCCTGGGCCAGCAGCAGTCCCCAGCTGGGCTGCATGTGGCAAAAGCTTGTTTAAATGCTGTTAAGCTACTGCTGGTTTGAGAAACCCCTCTGGGTCTCAGGTTGTGAAGTGCAAAGCCTCCCTCAGCACTAACTGCTGTCAAATATTAATGCAGTTCCCCTCCCAGCTCTTATTCACAACAAATTTTCACTGCAGCAGGAAACGTTGCTACCCACAGCTAGTCTGAATAGCAAAAATGTGGGATTAATTGACAGCTGTAAGACTAAACAAGGAGGCTCCTAACTAAGATATCATTCCCTGCCACGGAAGACGCCCTCAGTCCTGGCACGAACAGCAGCCAGGGACAGGGGAGATGCCTCCGAGGAGAGAGCCTTCAGTGGGATGGAAAGGAGGGTTCTGTTAACAAATCCCATGGCCTCTTGATGGAACTGACCCTCTCCTGCCCGGGCCAGAGGTGGCAAGGCACGTGCTCCATTTTGGGTGACACAGTGATCCCCACAGTGCTGCCACCGAGCCCACGGCCCTCACTGCAGCATCTGCTGCCCCCCACACACCCCCTCTGCTCCCCCTGCCTTCCACAGAGCTTGCCCGGAAGAGTGTGGGGCTACAGGGAGCATGCAGAGTGGATCAAGGCAAACCCTAGGGTTACTCTGCCTCCTGGACACCCCAAACCCTGTCCTGGTCTGCTGTCCCGCTGGCTTGGCAGTCTGGTCTTGTTCTCCAGCCCAGACACGGAGCCAAGCAAGGTGTTTGGGGGAAGCAAAGCCTCACCAGGAGCCAAACCAGGCACGGTGGTGGCTCCTTGGATCAGGACCTGGTCTCACCCGAGTGCACATCTGAGCCTGTCTCGCTCCTTTGCTCTGCAGTGGAGGAGCAACAGGCCTTTGTCACCAGCACCTCTCTGCCCCGGAGGGTGCAGCCCCTCCTGCCTGTCCCTGTCCCCTGTGTGTGCTGGCTCTGCTTGGCCACTGCCACATCCCCTTCCTCACGCCCTGGGGAGGGACAGGGATGTTAAGAAGGTGTTCATTTGCCAAAAGGAGAACAAATCGTTCTGAAGTCCTGCCTCCACCAAAGGCCTTTCCCCCTGCAGAGCAGCAGCAGCTTCTGAGCTGCAGTGGTGCCACGGGACACAGGCCAAGGCTGTGCGGGTGGAGATGCTGCACAGACAGACCTGTTCTGCCACCAAGCAAGCCCGAAATAACAGAGTGCACGAGTCCATCCTCCCTCTTTACTGCAGCCTTCATTTCCTTGTGACTCATTCGGTGTGGGTAAAGAATTTTCTTTATTAGTCAGAAATCAATTCCTCCTACTCCTGACCAGTAGATGATGCACTGTGCCATTTCATGTTATCTGTACCTGTACCACAAAATGTGGCAGGGACTGGAAATTTCAAGCTGAGGGGGCTTGGAAGGCAGTGAGAGCAGGATGGCCTGTGCTCCACAAACATCAGAATTCCCCAGTTCAGATTTTAACTGTAAATTTCAGATTTAATCCCACCTGTTTTCTCAGGGTGAAGCACCATTGGTGGGGAGGATGGGGTGGAGACATAGAATCACAGAATGGTTTGAGTTGAAGGGACCTTAAAGATCATTTTGGTCCATCTTTTGCCCTGGGCAGGGACACCTTCCACTGTCCCAGGTTGCTCCAAGCCCCGTCCAACCTGGCCTTGGGCACTGCCAGGGATCCAGGGGCAGCCACAGCTCTTCTGGGCACCCTGTGCCAGGGCCTCCCCACCCGCACAGGGAGGAATTTCTTCCCAATATCCCATCTATCCCTGCAATGGGAGACCATTCTCTCTTGTGCTTTCACTCCCTGCCTTTGTCCAAAGTCCCTCTCCAAAGCATTATTTTAATATCTCCTGGAAAATGCACAGAAAACCTTTACATTTTCAGTGGTTGTAGTGGCATATAACCAGTGAATATCTTTGCCAAATATGACCTCACTCCTTTTGCAGCAGTCAAAAAAAAAAAAAAAAATCTGCTGTTACAATTCTCCCTATAATGTACATTTGCACTTTTCCCTGAGCGTGTGTGAATCTGAATGCCAGAGATATTCCCAGTTTCCCTGTAGGTGTAAATGCTGCAACGTTATAAAATCCCAGGGAGTATCACAGGGGTTTGCTGAACACGCACACCTGCGCTGTCCCGGGGAGGATCTAACCAAGCCCTGGAGCACATCTGACATCACAAGTGCCCGCCCAGCCCTGGCAGGGATTCCCCTAGCTCTTCCCTGCTTTCCTTCTTTTTCCCTACAAACTGCTCCTGGCTCCTGCTGCTGGGTGTCAGGAAGGTTAATGGAGAGGGCAAACCCTGGAAAAGTGGAGTCTGCAAGGTAAATGTGGGTCTGCAAGGCCAGCGAGTCTCTGTTTTTTAGAAAAAAAGCAAACTCGTTCAAGGTTTGCTTTTGACCACAGCGAAAACAGGGCCCAGGAAAACAAATGATAAAGTCAGAGAGAGAAATGATAAACACAGCTAGTCCCACTCAGTGCTTTGCATTTCTTCTCGGTAAGAGCTACGAACTTGCAAGGTTTTCACATGCAAGGTACCCAAAAGTCTTGTAGAAAACAGGAAATGAAAGTAAGGGTCCTAAATACATATTGAGTGCTCATTAGAGGATTACAGCTTGAGATCTAAATACTGCAGTAGCTCTGTTCTCCAGTGAGCTGGGCCACTGCAGTCTGCTTTGGAAAGCCAGTCCAAGCAGAAGCAGCAGCAAGAATTATTTCAGCCCCTCTTTCCTGGGAAGGTGGTGTTAGGAATGCAAAGGGTGGGGTTTTTTGTACTAAATCTTTGCTGGTTTCAAAGGACTGCACCTGAAAACCTCGTGAAGGATGACTATGGACAGCCCAGCAGAATGGAGAAAAGCAAAGCTCCTTTCTGCAAAAGAGGCAATTTTGGAAAGGAGTAAAAAAAAAAAGAAATTAAATAGAAGTTCTAAAGAGCTGGATCTGACTGAGGGAGTGGGGGTTTTTTGCAGGCAGTAGTGAGAGGTCTGTAAGCCTGTACTTTGCAGTAAGGAAGAAAGAAATCCCACTGTTCTACAAACAGCAGCAAGGGTTTCCCAGGAAGCCCAGAAGACTCATAATCCTGGATGGCACGTGGATGCAGCACTGTCCTGCTGCGTTGGGATAACCAGGGGCCATGAAGGCATTAACAGAGCTGCAGATTATAAGGTCGGGGGGAACACTCTGATCAGAAAGACATACTCGAGAAAACATTCGCTGTTCAAGGTGAATCACTCTCAAAAAGAGAATTAATGCTAAGGAAGCACTGAAGACCTCTGGCAGAAATAATCCCTGCCAGCCTGGTGTACGAGGCTGTGAGGAAGCTGTTTATTTATGGAGCTCAGCAGAGCAGCTTTGCCTGGTGATTGATAATATTGTCTCATGGATTATCCCATGTGCGAATGAGGGTGAGAATCTCCTCCTGTTTCTGGGCTGAACAGGGGGAATGCAGAGCCTTGCTGGGAGCAGTGAGATGCAGGGAACAGGAGCTGTTTCTCTCACAGACCATCCTGCTCTCCCATGTCCCAGCTTCTTGTGTGTCCTGCTCGCTGCTCCTTGGCCCTTTCCCAGCTCCCTGGAGCTGTGGGAATGATGGAGACCAGCACACCCCGGGCATCTTCCCACTGGGAGACTGTCATGCCCTGGCTTCCACATCATCCTGGAGGTGACAGTTCAGCTGAAGTCCCAAGCCTGGGAGAAGGGCTTCCAGCTCATCCCAGACTGCCTGGAATGTGGTCCTGGGAGCCTGACAAGGAGGAATGGGCCAGCTAAGCACAGCAAAGCCATTCAGCAGGGAAAAGGGGGTTGTCAGGGTATTTGGAAGCTGGCAGCCTGAATTCTGCTGTAGATGCTCACGTGCCAGGTGGCCCCACAGGAAGGCAAGGCATTAAAACACGACCCTGAGAGGTGTCCCATGGGCTGGAGAGCTGCAAGTGGGTCCATCTGCAGTGGGCTCCCTGCAGGTACATTCACACAGACAGCAGGAGGTTCTGAACCACACTGGTAAACTTTTCCAGTACTCACTTCCATCTCTGTGGCATGATTTCATTCCATCTAATCAAAGCTGCTGCAATAAATTTCCCAGTCTCTGATACAAGTCTGAGAGATACACACAGACAGCTGACAGTGAATTCAGTTTTGAGTCTTTAAAGATTTACTTCTTTCTTTCTTTCTCTAAGCTGGTTTTCTTGTGTTCAGTGACAATCCAGGAAAGGTGAGACGTGGACATACACTGGAGTTTTCAGCAAAGGCAGCATGTATCAGCACTTGGCTCACACACTACCCTTTAAACCAAAGAATAATTACATTTTCTGAAAGACACATCTGTAGGAATGGTTTAAAAACACTTTAAAATAATTTAATTTTATTGACACCTTGATGACAGGATAGAAGCTGAGTTTCCAGATCAGATGAAATTCAAGGTGAGATGGTGAGGTCCCAGCCATTCTTTCTTCTGGCTTTCTGAGGTTCTTGATTCAATGGGCATCTCTTGGACAATTAATTTTGGAATATTTTTCAGAAGCTGTCAGAGATGAAAACAGTGTTGGCCATGAATGGCACCGCTCAGAACAGCTGTAGTTTCTACCCAACCTCCCTTGCAGGGATGCCAACACCTCAGAGACAGCTGAACTCTGGACCAGGATGGTTTTGATGGTTTACAGGCCTTGAGAAATTTGGGGCAATGTTAGAAATCTCTAAGAAGCCAGGTGGCTTTCTATTTACATATTTACATCTCTGACCTGATCATGGCTTGCTCCCAAGTCCCCATTCCCTGGGAGAAAACTAAATCTGGTTTTCTTTTGCTTTGACTAGAGCTAGGTGAGCAGAGCCAGCATCCCAGAGAGGGCAGCTCCAGGCAGGGCACTGCTCATGAAGACATCTTGTTTTTCTTTCACAAACACAGTCCCTGGTGCAGGTATTTAGGGAACAAACAGTCCTTTTGTAGACCAAATATAAGTAGTTTGTCATTATCTTGAGAACAAACTGTTTGTCTCTCCAGCTGTAAACACACTGAAGACAGCTATTTAGTCCTGCCAGTACAATTAATGGTAATTTAGGTCACTTTTGCACTATATACTGGCTGCAGATGTAGTCTCCCAGAGTTTCTTGCTGTCCTGGTAGCTAAAGGATAGGAGGAAAAGAATGATGTACCACTTCTTCTCTACAACCCACAAGTCACACACCAAAAAGCAGAGAAAATGCTGCAAACAAGCAGCTCCTTTGTGTCCATGCCTGTGTGACAGAGGCAGAAAACACATCCGTGCCTTCCTGACAGAACACTGCTTGTCGGGCACCAAAGAGACCAAGAGCTTGTTTAACTGAACACGAGAGGAATTTGCAAATCACGTGGGTTTGCCACCACTCCCAGCAGCCTCACAAATGTAAACTCTTCTTTCTCCCAACCCCTTCCCTCTCTGAGAGCAGGCACTGTCGTGAATAATGTCCTGTGCTGATTTTTCTCAAATCATTTTCCAGCAGGAGCCATGTATTTGTGGGAGAGAAAAACTCCTCTTCTAAGTGACGGTGTTCTTACTGTCTCTTGCTGTGTTTCTGGGTCATCAAAAATCTGATGTGCTCTAAGGAAGAAAATAAATCAATTCTCCTGTTTGGAACTGGAATTGAACTCTTTGGCTTTCTTGGCTGGCCCGTTAAAGAATCATGGAATATCCTCAGAGGAAAGGGTCCCACAGGGATCATCCAGTGCAGCTCCTGGCCCTGAACAGACCTCCCAACAATCCCACCCTGTGCCTCCCTGAGAGCATTGTCCAAACACTCCTGGAGCTCTGGCAGCCTTTGGGCTGTGATTGCTACATATCCACTCTCAAATTTCCTGACCTGTGAGGAAAGGCCCCTTCCAGGTGAGTGTGTTTGTGCCAGAAAAGGAAAAATCCCAGGATTTCAATACCATAAGCGCTGCAACATTGACCCTGGCCCTCACTGACAACACAGGCTCAGCACTTCCATTCATCCATCCGTCTAACTTTTGGGGCTGTTTCTCTTCCAATCAATCAGCTCCAAAATACTGGGGAGAGAAGTGGTGACACCCTGACCTTTTAGGTTGGAGAAGAGGCAAAATATCTTTTTTGCAGACTGCAAAAAGCAAAGTTTGGCTTTTCCAGTACCCCTTAGTGCCATATTTTACACCAAATGAGAGGTAATGGGAAAGAACGAAAGAAACACTGGATTTCATGGGGGGAGAGGTTTGGTGCTGGTGCAAACGAACAAAAGTAGAAGGGATGTACGACAGGAGTGTACCTGGGAAAAGCAAGAGGAGATCCTCAGTGATGGTGGATCCCTTTTGCTGTCCAGGAAAGTCCAGGAGAGAAGGGACCTAAAAGAGAGCTCAGATTGGAGCCCTGGAATGGACAGATTGAAAAAAAACTCTGTGGAAAGTGAAAAAACAGAGATTATTTGCTCTGCACCTAGATCCCCTTGCCTGTTGCTAGCAAAGGATCACCCAAGCCTTTTGAGAGAAATCCAAGGGCTGTTGCTTGTGCTCAGCCTAATATTTGACAGCTGGAGAATAATAAATACACAGCTTTCAGACTAGCAAAATGTTATTGTTTTATGAAATCATAACTTGAGTGTGGTAATTAAAAGCATTTTCATTAGGCATTGCCAATTCTGCCTACATGTCAGCGCTCACAACAACTTGTCATCCACGTGGGAATGGATCCCAAACAAGGAAAAAGCTTCTACAAGTGATTTTTCCCTATTATTTTTAGGCCATTTCCTACAGTTTTCTGGACTGTTGGAAAGCCACAAACCTGCAGCTGATAAAACCTGTCTAAGAGGGGGGAAAATAGGGAAAATTTCCTCAAGTAAAGAAATGTGAAGAGGAACAAAACCAACCTTGATGGTGGACAGGGCAGAATTCAAAGAACTTCTCTCATGCTGGGAAGGGTCAGGAATGCAGACAAGAACTAAGGAAAAATGGCTTTTGACTCCAAGGATAGTGAAGCACTGGGGTGGATCACCAAGCAGGGCTGGGGAGAGGATGTGAATGGGAGTCCTTGCTGAACTTTCAAAGGTTTGATAGGTTCCTGTCAGTAAGAACAAATATGAAGGTAATATCATTTGGGATTAACTTTGTGAGGTCTCTTCTAGCCCTGCTCTTTGGGGTTTTGCTAAAAGGCAAACTTGTGTGACCATGTGTCCTGTGCCTGATTCGGGGCCAGCTCTCGCAGCCCACTGCTCCTCTGACACCTCCAGCTGCCTCCTTGGGCATCCAACAGGCAAGCTCTGGATTCGGGGATAATAAAACCTGCCGACCATTTGGGCTTTGCCATGTGCAGTAGACTCCACAACCTGCCTTGGGACCTGGTTCCTGACCTTTAAAATGCAGGGAAGTTGCAGCTGGCAGGGCTGGCCTGTCCCGTGCAGGTCTGGGAGGGCAGGCAGGGAGCAGCAGAACGTGGAAGGCAGAAATCCCCCAGGGCTGCCTCAGTGTGTCACGCAGCGCTCACAGAAACACTTGCCATTTGAGTCCAATTTATGATTATCCCGCTCACTTCAGAAAACCCTGTTTATTTTTCCGAGACATTAATTTTTCTGAGCGCGGAATAGTTTTTAACCCAGTTTGTAGTCAGATGCCTGGAATGCTGCTGCTGCCTGCAGAGCACCTGGCACCTGTGGGACATGGGAGGATGAGGACATGAGGACAGGCTCCCTCCACGCCACCTGCTCCCCTCTCTTCTGCCTGACCCATTCCTTGTCTCAGGGTCTCCATCCCAAGCACCTCCTGTGCTTTCAGTGGAAGAATTTCCCATCAGAACTTCGCATTGAGGGGGTGCCTATTAGAAGAGAGCTAAGAGGGACAGATCACTTTGCTGGTCACTGGCCCTTGTCACAGAAGCTCTGGTGGCACCACTCTGGGCTCTCTGACCATCCTGTCTGACTCTCAGTTTAAGCCATGGAGGGCTTTGCCTTCCAGGGCAGGGGAAGTGCAGCACATCCATCACAATATTCCAACAGGCACTGTCCTGTTCCCAAATCCCTGTGTTCGTCCTGTGCCAAGGGCAAGGCCAAGTGGAGCAAGCCTGGATTCACCACGAGCCTTTTCAAGCCAACCTGAGGAAGGTTTTAAACTTCCTGGTGCCAAACATTTTGCTATGAATACTTTTTTTTTTTTTGTATGAAGACTTTAATAGGTGGCCCAGGCTGTTCTCCCCTCTGTGGGGGAGATCACCGTTACAACCTTTGTATAATTTATGTTTTTGTACCAGGAGGAGATGAGGGAAAGTGGTCACACGTAGGTAACATTCCCACCACCACTGCCACTTTCACACTGCAGCCTCTGCACTGGGAAACCATTGCAACCACCCTGGGCATTCCCTGATAATCAATTTAACCTCCTTTAATTAAAGCAGAAGATGGATCATCAAGCAACTATAACCTGCTATGAGAGCACATTTAAAAACCTCTTTCTGGTCACTTATTTTGGCAATAGATGAGCTGATAAACTCGAACCTTTTAGGCTGGGAAGATCATATTCCACAGTTCCACACTACCTGTGGGGTCAGGCTAGGGTTTAATAAGAGCTGGTTGCAATGCTCTCTGTGTGCCACGATTACTGTGCCAGTTTGCATTGCTGGCAGAGCTCAAGGCAATTGCATTGCCTTTGAAAAATGTTTTTTGCAGCTAAATATTTTATTTTGAAAACTCAGTTATTGTTGTTAATACCAGTTTTTAGCTGCAGAGAGCAGGTTTATTTTTCCACCTCAAGGGAGATTAAGAAAGACCCTTTGGGTGCAGTTTTGGAAATGCTGATGTTTGTCCCCACCCCTTACTGGCTCTTGCAGGTGTGTGACCCCTGTAGCAGATCATCCCAATACCCAGTTTTCAGTGCATTCTTACAGGCTGGAAAACACTCAGCACTGGATCCTGCAGGGAGCTGCCTGGAAGCCAGAGTTATTCCACACTGGGCTAAGGAGCTAAGGACATCCTAGGACACTGCTTTAATCCATGGATTGTAATCCAATCCTTCTGGGCTGGTTTGAGGACACGACTCCTCCTCCACTCGGGTGGGGGAAAGAGAAACCACTGGGCTCCCCTCCTGGGGCTGCAGGTCTGCATGCTGGGCACTGCCCAGAACTTCTTTCCTTGCCAGAAAAGAGAAAAATCTCCTAATTCCAGAGACAGAGAATTATCCCTGACCAAGTCCTCGGTCTCTAATCTGCAAACAGCTGCCAGTACCTAATCACCCTGCTCATTAAAAGTGACAGTGCTCTGGCTCCTTGCTTCACCCACTCCCTCTCCTCCTGCACTTGCTTGACATTCCCTCTCATCTCCGCCTGCTCCTAAGTGAGCTGATCCCTCTCCAGCAGCACCACAGACAAGGAGGAGCAGTGATGGCTCTTCCTTCTCATGGCCTTTCTGGAAAATGAAGGCAGAGCTGAGCCCAGGAACCTCAGATCATCTCTGGCTGCCTTTTGCTGCTGCTTGGACCCAATCCTAATTCAGCCCAGCTGCATCCCATTGCTCCCACACACACAAATTCTCCCAATTTGATCCCAGTGCCAGAGCTGTTATCAAGGCCATCATGGCAAAAAGGACGGGATGTTTCTGTGGATAATGAGAAACGTCACTGCAGGGGAGTGAAGTTCTCCTGGTGTTGGGACAGGAGCAGAGTGCTCAGAGCAGAAATTCCTCATCAGGAAGCCTCGGGTGTCTCTGTGGCATCAGGACTGTCTCAGCTCTTCTTCCTTTGAGCCTGCTCCTGCTGGACACTGCTC
>WEKY01016697.1:17313-27939 GCA_013390045.1 Picathartes gymnocephalus | reverse complement strand
ACTGTAAGTTAGAGTGAAAATTTTTATTTAACAATTCAGCTACAATGCTGTTTCTCTGTTACATAAAAAAGACCACAGCATTTCATTAGAAGCATCATTCCATCTTCATGTCAGGTAAGATTTACTGCCATTTTTAAAATAGTAGGTCCAGATTCTCACTTCCTACTAGGTTATCACCATTGGTTTTGATGTAATTGCTCCTGATTTGCACTGGTTTGAGTGAGATCAATAACAAATTCCAATCTTGTTGAGTCACTAGGAGAAAATATAGTTTCTGGTTTCCTCACAAAATTTGCATATTTTTTTGCTGAATATGTCTTCTGAAAGATAGGAAGGTAAGCAAAAATGCAGACCTAAATGAGTAGACTGACAAACTAAAAGGAATGGTTTTGTCTAAAGTTGAGGGATCTCTTGTGGGCCTCATCATTCCTGCAGCCAGTCCCATATTTTGGTGTGTACTCTTGGAGAGCAGCTGTACCCTACTCATTTACTTTATGCTGAGTAGATTGCAGAACAATTTCTCAGTGAATCAGAGTGAAAAATATTCAATACATTTGGCTTAAGTCTTGTCTGCTCTGTAGCTTGTTAGTATCCCTGCACAGGATTCATCTGACTGGCTGGAGATGTCTTTACCATAAGGATGTTTTTTTCTTTCTCAAGAATTCACCCTAAACTCCCCTTCTATAAATGAGACTAACAGACATTTCTGGGATATGAGTCAGCTCACAGTCATTTAATGTAGGCCAGAGTTCCAAAATTACTGACTTATTTTCATGGGTGGTACTGGGAATCTATGGTGACTTGTTCACATACAGTTATCTAAAATGTTGACATTAAAACTGTGTAAGCTGTATCTCACTGCAAGACCATCATCTATCCATTGGGTGAAAAAACTGCAAACCACACGCACAAACACTCCTTTCTCAGCTCTCAGGGTATGATCTCAAGACTGAAAATGATTTAGCAGTTTAGTAGAGAATTTAATCAAATATGATAGGCTCAGCCAAGTTAATCTTTTCCCGGAAGGTAGACAGCTTCTCTGTATGGTGTTGCTCTACACTGTGCAGAGGCATGGACTGTTCAGCAATAGCAAATGACTCATGGCACTGTGGGACACTGCTCAGTTGGCTCCCACTGGGAATATTTATTCATCAGCTGTCCCATTGCAAAATTCAGTCTATAGCATTTGGTGGTTGCAGATGCCATATTCCAGAGAGGAAATGATATGACTACCCTATAGACAGTAATGTTGGATTGTGATCTCCTCTGCACTGAATATATGGGCAATATTAAGATACCCAATTCTGGGGACAGTTCCAGTACATAACAGTAAAACATTTAGTGATTTGCAGTGCACATTTTGTCACACAGTGCGATGAGTGATGCAGTTGGACACAAGGTTATATTTTCTTCCCCACCTTCCTTTAACCTCCTTGGTAAGGAGAAGTTAAGAAGCAGACATGTCTCCATACTTACCCTTTTGCAGTTAAAATTTCTCCTCCTTTGAGTAGGCATAGCAAAACTGTCTGGCCTTTCCTACTTTGCTTGGAGTACAAAACATTTCCACTGAGCACTGGTTTATGTATGCTGAAACTATGATTTTGATGTCTTTCTGATAAGGGCGGACTGAAGGTTTGACTTTTCTTTTTAGCCAAGTACCACTGCAATAACTGATATTAATAAGGACAAGAAGTTGGGAGTGATTGTGCTTTTTATCTGTGAAGCTTCACAGAGCAGAGCAAGTGGAACAACTCCTTTGCTTATATTTTTAAAAGGTCAGATTCCAGGCCTGTTATTCATGGTTTATACTACTGAATAGAATCTTCTTCTGTATGAAATCTGAGTGATAGTCACATACAACATTGCATGCTAGTTGGGGCCCAAACCCCCTTCTGTCCACAGCCTCTTGCACTTGGAATGATTTGTGCTTTATACTTGGGCTGTCTGGAACTGTCCAACTGATATTGGGATTTTGTTTCCATGTAAAAAAACACATAACTATGCAAGAATTTAAAGGCTGGACATCTTCTAGTACTCACCTCTAAGTCCACAGACTGGCTTGGAAGTCTGTGGAATTCTGTAGTTGTTCACCAGGAAATCATCAGTGAGCAGTTGAATGCACTGCAGAAAGGAGAATTATGGAAAGTATTACCTTAGGTGTGTGCAGCAACAATTAAGAAGCAACAGGGTTTTATGGCTAGAGAAGGGCGATCTGAATGCACTAATTCTGGTGTTGGTATTCTATAGGTCTGTCATGAAAACATATCCTCTGAATTTATCTAAGAATTGGTGGGGTTTTAACAAATAAGAAACTTCTGACTTTTCTTACTTGCTTTGGTAATATGTTTTAAGCATAATTTCCTTTCTTTCATCCTCACAGTAACCCTCATAAAATATTGTCTTTTCTGCCTGCCCCTATCTTCTGATTCCTCAACCTGTGATTCATTGTCTGGGCGATCTGCTGGGAATATTGAGTCAAGTTTTCTTCTTCTTTAAGCCAGGATGGCTTGCACTGCTACTGGATGTACTACTAGCGCATATGGCAAAAACACCTGCTCCGAATTCTGAAGTTCCCTGAAACATCTCTGGCTTACACTTTGAACTGCTTTTCAACTAATCCCTGCCTTTAAAGAGGTAGGGAAGAAGACGACAGTGTTTCTTTGATGTTTTTAAACAGTACCACTGCAATTTTTTTTTTCTGGCAATTACAAAAGTAGGTTTTTTTGTAGTGGATCCATAGCTTTGAACTACTTTGAGCATGGCTTTGTAGTAAATTTGAGTTCTGAATGTGCATTTCCATCACCATACTATTTAATGTAATTGATCTTCATTTTTATATTTTTTTTCATGATTTTCATAATGTTTTAATTATAAGCCTGATGTATATTGTTACTACAATATGAGTAAAGATGAAGATATTAGAAGAAACAGCAGAACAGAACATACAATAAATGCGAGGCAATGTGGAAAATTATCAGGATACGTTTTTCATTAGATAAGTGGCAATTATACTTTTATGCATGAACATTTATAAATGGCATTAAGGACTTCAAAAGATGATATTTCTGACAGCCAGCACTGCAAACTCAAGCTGAAATATGGGAGACAAGCTTTGTTTTAGTCTTTACCCTTTCATCATAAGAACTAATAAAAAATGTCCATAATGAGAACATAACTGGCATCTTCAATGATACTCAGAGGGAAATCCATCTTGCTCCCCACATAGATTCATTGTCTTTCTGCTGCTGACAACAGACATGATCTGAAGATGTAACTGAGGTTTGATATGTCACGTATCAGATTTGCATTGCTATTTTTCAGACAACTTTGAAAGGTGGCATTTTCCAACTAAACCCAAGGAATTAGATTTTGGTCTAGCTATTTGTTTGAGAACAGTCAAAGTGTTCAGATCTGTATGTAAAGGAAGACAAAGATTTGAGTATAATTTTTCAATCCTCTCTCATTTTGAAGAGTTATTAAACTTGCAAAAAAAATCAAGTTTTTCTTATGCACTGTATTTGGAAATTTACATGGAGAATTTATATGGAGAATTTACATGGAAATTTACCATGGATATTGTAAATGACTGAAAAAAACCCTAATACTACACAATCTAATAAGCAGAAGAAAATCATCCATCCAAGTATTCCCAGAATATTGGTGTGTAGATGGCTTCCACAGGGAATTATGTGTCAGAAACATCACGGAAAAAAAGATTGGTATAGAATCTGGAAGTTTTCCTCAAGTAAGAAATTATCAAAGCGTTGGGCATAGGGTTTGACCAAATCATCATGGAAACAGATGACATACAATACCTTCATATAAAAAGTGAGAGTTAGACCTGCTTTTCCTCTATATACCTTCTCCAAACAGGAATGCAGGGCGCTTAGCTGCAGTCTGTGGAGCAAATGTCATTTTGACCACTGTCAGATTGTGAAGCAGGGCAAAAATCAGGAGCTCTTGCTGTATAAATAATCAGCTGAGATCTGGAACAGATTCACAGCCACCGAAGAGCAGCCACAGATGGAGTCACATCTCCCATGCTTACCAGTGTAACAAAGGGGAGCCTGGTAATTTCATTCAGGCTTTCCCATCCTCCCCGCTACTTGGCTTGCAAGAGGTAATGAACTCTTTTTCTTGTCAAGTATGCAATTGCCTCCTTTGCAAAGGACATGAAATAAAGCATTGCTATGTTGTTTGAACTTAAAGCAGTAAAAAGATAGCAAACTTCACAATAACTAAGGTTGGGCATTCTGGCCATGATTCAACAGTGCACTTAAATATGTGCTCAAGATCATCCCCATTAAGCAGAGCACTTAAGCACATTCTTAATTTTTAACATATGTATGAGTGCTTTTCCTAGTAAGGATAGATTTAAGCACATGCTTGTGTGTCATACTGGATTGGGGCTAAAATCAGCACATATTAGTTCTTTCCAACAAATCAAAGCATCTGTTTCAAAAATAACAATGGCTACTTCATAGCAAACAGCTGTCTTCATCTACAAAGTGTTTCAACCCAAGGCATGACTTGATGTGCATAATTAGGGAAATACTTTTTAAGATGCACTCAAGTTTTCAGAAAGGTATCGGTCCTTTCTAAAGATGAAAGACAAAAAAAAAAAGGGTTGTTACAGCTTTGGNAAAAAATGTTTTTTCAACTTTGTTGTTTTGAAATTTTTTTTTTTTTTTTTTTTTTTTTTTTTGAATAAGAATAAGAGTAAGAATATATGGATCTAAGTGCAGGCTTAGGGAAAAAAGGAAACTATCACAGTTTGGATTTCATGTTGCTTCAGTGCTGTATTTAGAACAGCTTAAATTTCAGTTTGCTAAAACATTTCCAAAGCTATGGCTATTTTCATTTTTTCATGGGCAAGGGTTTACATATTTTTAGTGTCAATTCACTTTAATAAATAGGCACCCTTTAAAAAGCTGTACAATAGAGAGAATAACAGTTGTAATGCAAATCATCTCGGGATTAAGGACTAATAATACAACACCAGTCATCCCAAAGTATTCCTAAACACTGGAATGACTTTATAAAAAGATATCAGTACTGAATCACTCACTCTTTCCCTTTTGGGCTAAACCACAGTAATGATTTATCAAGGCATAACATTACATTTAAGAACAGAAGGAGAAGGATATTATCGTTGACTACAACAAAAGAGAGAATTTTACATACTGTAGACAGAATAATTACCCAAATTGGAATTGGCCAGGGCAGAGGAAAAAAATGGAGGAGGTGAACAGAAGGTCAAAATGAAGAGATGGGTGACTTCTAGAGAGCCATTTGTCACCTAAAGGGGAGAGGAGGAGGGGAGAAAGAAGCAGAGAAGAATTATGATTCTCTGTGGAAATCAAAGCAAAAGTATGCATTCCTGCCTTCAACATTGTTGTTTGGTAATACAAGGTTGTGGGGAGCTTGACAGAAAGCCAGAAATAAGTTTCTTTTACCCAGAGAGACAAGACAGATATATCTGGGAAAGAGGCTTGGGAGCCATGTTACATGCTGAACTTAAGCCAAATGTTATTGGAAAGGACCTGAGAGAAAAGAGAAACTCCAGGCACGGCACTGGCTTTCTTTGTTGGAAAGATCAGGCCTTTTTCCGTGTGATTTGAGATGTCATTATACATGTGTGTGTGTGTTTGGCTGGGCGGGGGAGGGGTGGGGTATTCTGCTTTTACAGGAACAGCACTTTACCAGAAGTGAGCTCCTCTGAGTCTCTGGCCATCTCCAGACCTTGGGGTCAGCATACATTTCTCTGTAAGAAGTTCAGGACATGTATTTGTTTGGCATCAAAGCCCACAGTGGCATCATGATGTTGACTGGAGACTGCTGCTGCTACTGAACTATCCACATTCATGTAGGTTTTGAAATCTCTTGCATGCACCTAACAGGGCATTGCAGAGCAAAGACCATTCTGTTGAAATACAAAGGTCAAAACTATACTATTAGAAGATTAAACAGAAGATTCTCTTTGGGCAGAAAAACCTGAGTTTCTGTCTATTAAGGTAGATTCAGTAATTAAAAGGTCTGTAACAATTATTCTGTGGATTCATTGTTATTGTACAAAACAAAAAGTTAGAGATGGAAGATCTAAATGTTATGCACACTGCATATCTTGCAATCATGGCTATGTAGATCATATTTGAGTCCCTATTTACTGAAGATGAATAATTTATCACTCTAAGTAGAGTAGAAATTTGGAAATCTAATTTTGCAAATTCTTCCATTCTAAAATACGCTTTCATTTTGATCCATTTGAAAGCAGCCATAATAAAAATGCTTTGAGCCAGTGAAATGTTGTGTTTTGATAACAGAGAGATATTTTGCTTCAACCTCTTTTATTACATCAGATAATATTCATTTAAAAATGAAAAATCATTTATAATGAAACATTCCTTTCTGCTTGTTATCCAAATTCTTCTTAACCTTTTTTCCCTCTAAATATAAATGAACCAGCTCAATATGACCAAACATGAATTAAGAGTTTAGTGAAACTTCACATAATGACACAAAAATGGGACTTTGGTATGAGGATAAAAGAACACCTCTTTTACTTAGCATGAACAAACCTTGACAGAGGGAAAGTAAAGCCCCTAGGAGTGAGATAGCTGTACAAGCCTGTGGGCAGGAGTACTGAAAAAGCTTGAACTTAAATTCTCTATCATTAGAATTATCTTGCTTCCTTACCTGAGAAGGACATTTAAAAGAAAAAAAATCCACAAGTTTTTCTTGACAGTTTTAGTCTGAAGCATATAATATACAAACATATAATAGATACTCTGGCTATTGTCACCTAGTTCTAATTTTCATCACAGGACTATGCAGCTCTGGCTTTTGTGGCTTCTTTGCTCCTTTACTTCTAATCTCTGTCATTTTGCACTAATCCCATGTGAACCCTTTGACTTCTCTTATGGCATTGTGTGTACTTATCATTTGAGTGATTATTCTTTCAGCTTTTTGGCTCCATTGATAAGTTTCTGAATAAAGGGGCTGCTCTTACACCTACCAGCTTTGTGGAGGTTTGTCCTAATATCCAGCATAACTTCTTAAATAACTATCCCTATCTATCTCAAGCTTAAAATGCAGAAAGAGTATCTTGCATTAAAGAAACAAAGAGGCCACTGATTTGGACAAGCAGGTTATAAAAATGTTTTATATTATTTCAGTGAAGATATCTCCTTAATCCTGTTATCTTCAAACTAAAGAAATATTTTTAAAGTTACAGCAACTCTGACTAAACAATTTTACAAGTGTCCTATAGACGTGTATTAAGAAGCTTGATGGACTCAATCTGCATAATCGTCCATCATGGCACAATGTATCCCAGGAATTCCTGTGAGTTTCATTCCCTATCTGTCTCTGGAATTTTTTTCTCCCTGAAAAAAGGAATGTAAATAATTCAGACTCCATGGAATGATTTTTTTTCAGAGACTGAAAGGTATTTCTTTTGCCAAGTGGTTTCCCTGCCACCCCTGTTGTTTGTAGGAGATCCTATAAAAATGAACACTTTGCTCCTGGTGATCAAATGTCCAGTGCCAAGTTTTCCTTATCAGAATGACAGCTGAGAGCATACATCCTATATAGTCATTCCTACCTAGTTACTCTCCTGACTTTTGACAGGTTTATTCACTACACGTTTGTTTTAAAAAATGCATCAGCTAGAACTTATTTTTTGTTGTGTTAACATTAACCTGGAGGTTTAGAGTCCTGCCTGCATTACACATACAGCAACGATGTGGTGACAGGGAGAAAGCCAGACACATTGAATTTGTACCAAGAACTGTACAGCCAAGCTTTGCAGTTCCCTGAAGCTGCATTAACTCTAACAAAAATTCACTGGACTGTAGTTACATCTTTTCTAGTTATGCCTTTACTGGTAACTTAATAGTGCTAGGATTTGGTCTCTGGATTTGAAGCTAACTTGCACAGCCTTTCTAATCCATGCTGCAAAAATATCTTGTCATTGAAAACAGTGTGGGTATGCTAAAATTCTCTGATTTGAACAGTTGGATTCCCAAAATGTGCTGGGTACCTTTTTTTTTTTTTTTTTTAAATTCGAGTGTGGTATATAGACTGACAAAATATGTGTTGAAATTTGCAGTAGCAACCAAGAAAATCTAGTTCTTGCACATTGGTCTGCGTCCTACCAGTGTTTGATTTGCCACTAGAGTCGTAATCTCAGAGTCCACTTGAGCTCTTTATCTGCAATCTGTACTAACCCATGAGAACAATTGTAGTCTGCCAATTAGCATTTCCAGGTCATCCAGGAATGTTTCTGCATCATGAATTTAGTGATATAGTAGTGAAACTGCTCCTATTTCAGCACGGTTCTGTCTGTAATGTGCTAGTTCCTGTATATTTGTGACAATTAATAGTGTCTGTATTAACACGAAATTGACACGGAAATCAAAAATTAAGGAAAGAGATAAAGGGCTAATAAGGGAAGAGAGGAAAACAATACTGTAAGAAATATGCTATGTTTTAGCTAAAATTTCTTGTAGAACTGTTTTCAGACTGTCAATATTCACAAGATGGTGTTTGTCTAAATGCTGCTTCATGGCAATATTAATCATGAAAGTAATAAATGTTTCAGTGGGTTGTTTGTTCTACAGAAACTTTCTCATGAATATCACACATAAATTTGGTTTGAACAAAAATATAAGGCAGTGTTGGAGGGAGCAGTTGTTGACAGAAAAAAGCAGAGACTCACCTCTTTTTAAGCCAGTGGCAGAGAGGTGGCAGACGTTAACAGCGGGAAAGACTTCAACATAGTCTTGCTAGGGTATTAAGGGAGAAAAAAGCAGATATCCTGCCTTACTTGTACCTACTGACCTCTTTGCAGAGGTCTTTTTACATAATGATGGTTTCTTCACCAATCAGCAAATTCTGCATGAACAACACTTGTAAGCTGGTGTTCCACTGAATTAAGTGAAAGAATTTCTCAGAAGCTGGTGCACAGAGTTACATTAGCAGGACTTCTGATATACTTTAGGAACCTTGCCAAGCTCATCAGAGGTCTTAAATGTGCCCCTATGATGCTTTAGCCCATGAATTCTTCAGTTTAGATTCTGAAACTGAGAAGAAAAAATCCCATGTAAAAGGTCCCACAGCTTCTATATTGGCAAAAGTAGAATTGGCAAGTTTCTTTCTTCTTTCTCAACAGCAATGAGCACCATCATTCAACAAGTCTGCAGTGCACATTTTTCAGTGGTGTGGCCTTACTTTCTTGAGTTTCTTTGTGCCTCTGAATCCTGCCTGTTTTGCTCCATGAGAGGTCAAGCTTCATAGATTAACTCATGGACTTCCAGTCAATCATAGCCAAGGCACCAGGCTTGTAGGAAGACACATTTTAAGCTAGAACTAGACCACCTGTAAATAATGAAAGAAACTAGTGAAACCCTTCTTAGGGGTTCAAACAATCAACAGGAAGAGTCACTGGTATTTTCCTGAGGTGCACAACAGAAGAGTTTGAAAACTCCTGACTGATTAAGACAAACCCTGAAAGAGACTGGGCAGTGGAATGCCCAGATATTTCCCCAGAGAATTCTTCAGCAGATGTACAGATGGTGTTTTGACACAATCTGAACCATAAGACTTGGAAGCATACTTGTCACTGCTGTGTAAAAAATGAAATCTCCCCTTTTATGTTTGCCTAGCATTTCACTGTGATATATGGATAATGGGCATTATGAGTAAAAACTATTTTTACAAATTATTACTACAGCTCTGGATAAGATTCTTGTGCCTACACTTCTTTGGCATTGATATTGACATCAAAGAAGAGGGAAGAAAACTAATAAAACATTGTATGAATTATATGAGATAAAGATATATAAAGACATTTTTAAGAAGACTTGAAAAGTCTGATTCTTATCTAAAAGCTTGGGGCTTAATCACTCAATTAATAATCCAGGTAACAGTTTTGGTTATTTACCCCATAAACTCTCATTCATTGCAGACAGGACTTATTCTTAAGATATTTAAAATGAGTCATCTATGCCTCTCTATAAATTGGACTTACAGTTCACCTGGCAAGTCTTGGCTACTTTTATTATATTCTTAGTGCTATACTATTTTACTCTTATTATAATTAAAAGTGTAAATAAAGATAAAATTTTTAAAATGTCATGGTTTTTGCATTTTCATTGGTTGAAGCTTCTCAAAGTGTTCACAAACATAAGATCAAAAATTTTAGAGCATTAGTCCTATACTAACAAATAAATTAGGTACTTGCAAGTGAGAAGTGGCAAGTGAAATTTTTTACCTCTGTGTCTATATTGTGAAATCTATATTGTTATAATTTCTTTAAAGTCTCATTAATTTAGGAAACCCAAATTATTTTTAAAAAGAAAAAAAGTGCATAACAAAGTTGTAGAAAAAGTAATTTTGAAAAAATGAGATCTTAAAATGAAATAAATTATAGAAATAACTTTGCATTTTCCATGATGGGTAATAGCAACATACAACAGTCAATATATCAAGGTTCTCTGCATTAGTTCCAGCAAATGCAGTCTCTGAGATATCTAAGATAGCTAACTAAATAGCTGAGTGAGAATAGAAGGGAAAACAAAAGCATATAAATCTGTTTGTTCCAGAAGGCCCTTTTTTTTTTTTTTT
>WEKY01016697.1:0-10298 GCA_013390045.1 Picathartes gymnocephalus | reverse complement strand
TTTTTTTTTTTTTTCCAGTTAGTCCTGTCTTTCCCTTTAGGACTAATCCTGGTTTTGGTCTGGGTGCTTTCTAGCACTTTCTTTGATGGTGCCAAAGTCCTGTACAGGAATATTAGCCAGTAGGCAGTCTGCATCCCACTGTTATGCTCTTGAGGTAAAAGAAATGAGATATGTGAACACAAACCCTGTTGTTCCGTGCCTCAAGGCCAAACCTGGGTATCTAGCAGGACTTCCTCACTAGTATGGACATCCTTTCTTTCCTTGTCCAAACAAATTCTTACTTATTCTTTAAGAGAATGGAAGCACCACCTCTCATAGTAATTTATGGCTAACAACAGGGAAATATTTTTGGAGACAAGAGACCTGAATCCAGAGATTTTATAAAAAATGAAAGTGTCAAAGCAAGAAAAGAAAAATTCCCTCCCTGCTTAGCATCTAACCCAGATGGTAGAGTACTGGGAAAAGGTAAATATTCATTCAGT
The DNA here is from genome assembly GCA_013390045.1 of Picathartes gymnocephalus. Lineage (NCBI taxonomy): Eukaryota > Metazoa > Chordata > Aves > Passeriformes > Picathartidae > Picathartes > Picathartes gymnocephalus. Next base: position 9,816 of record WEKY01016697.1, on the reverse strand, counting down.
CTGCCCAAGGAAAAACAAGTGTAGACAAAATTCTTTGACAACTAGAAGAAACCTAGGCCCCAATACTCCTAGAAGTATTTAGTGTTTAGTGAGACAGAGTTTGTTAAATTGTCAGAGCTCAAGACTTATTCACATCTGTCCTTTCCAGATGACAGTCATGACTTTCGTTCCCACTTCCTGGCCTGGGTGACCTCCTGTCCAGCAAGCTGGATTTTGACTGCTGTTCTTATTTGTTTAACACTCCCATTTTGTCATTTAGAGAAGTCCTTGTACCCAGGGCAGCTTTCTGCTCTCTGAAAAGAGTCATGGGTAGTAGTGGGGAAGTATTCCCAATGAATAATTTTAGCACCAAGAGGGATGGTAAAATAAGAGGAATCATAAGAACAGCAAAGTTAGCAAGTGCTCTAGTAAAAAAACTAAGCCTTTCTCTTTAACTCAATCTTTTTCAATCCTTCCTTTATCTTTCATTAATCTAGTCATTCAAATAGGAAAAACTAAGCTTGGAACAAACTAATTTAAAATTCTAGACATGGGGAGATCTGCCTGTCTCTTTTCTTACATAATGTTTCATCTCACAATTCTTTGGCCAAGCTAGCCTTGTCCACACTTTAGAAAATTCTCTCCCCAGTCCTTTTCTTCTGTCCCTACAGGGACAGTTTATGACAATAACATTTTCTGGCTCATCCACTCTGATACTGATATTCTGGACAAGCCAAATTTCTGGTATGAAGGGAGATAAAATGAAATATTCCAAAATAGTTATTCTTCACCAACGCGTCAACAAAAACCGCTCTGGGTTATAATATATAGAAAATTCATTTCAGCACACTAAGTCAGTCCATCTCTGTTCAGGAAACTAGTTAACAACATGCCTAAATGATGTCTTTTCTTGGGATTCTTTTCTAAAAAACGCTCTTAAGTGTTTTGTATCTGGTGGGTTTTTAAAAATAGCTTCAAAATACTATCCTAAACCACAGCTGCCATGTCAATAGAACACTTTTCTTTAATAAGGAACTGCATCCAAAGTGAACCCATCTACATCTATTTAGAGAATATATATATATATATACACTCATACATTTTTAAAGTTGGTAAGGGCCTTTCTTGTTTTCATCCATTCTAAATTTGCTTGTAAGTGTATTAACATTGCACTCGTGTGTGCTAGAAAAATATCTGCTTTGTTTGCAGTGCTTAGCGTTAACACCAAGGTGAAGGACATACAAAAGAGTGACACCACAATTTTAAATATGATGTCAAAATTGGTAATTGCATGAAATTTCCATGCACTAAAGGGACTGTCAGGTCAAATTAGGTCCCAGATTTTGTTTTGATAAAGAAAAGCCTGTAAAAGTCTTAAAAATGAAACACTATCATGATTATTTGTTCAACATTCCAATGGGATTTTTTCCCTTTTTTTTTTCCTCGCTTTTTTTTTTTAAACAAGCATTGACCTACAGTATTCATAATGCAAACATCACACTGTTGTGCTGGTCACTGCTGGCCCATGAGAACCTAAATCTCTGAAATGAGTTTAAAGAAGTTGTAAAGCTTAACACAACAAGACTGGTTTTGCTCTCAGAGTTAAGAAAAAGGGGTAAATAAACAATATAAAAGATAAGGCAAGGATATTCTCACATATAAACAGAAATAGATTTATTAAAGCCTGTTTGGAGAAAGATGGATTTGTTCTCTTTTTTAATGGCAAGTGATCTGTATTGAAGAATATTCAATCCAATAAAAAAATTGCAAACACTATGTTTGTGTTACAAAAATAATCTGCTTAAAAATAATACTTTTTACCGAGACAGATAATCTAAACAAAATTATCTCAGGTTATAATAGATTAAAAACTAAAAGTCTGTCAGCAAATTAAAGTTGCAAAATGTAAATTTCACATTCAGACAGGTTGTGAAATCTTCAGATGTGGAGGTTTTTAGTTAATGTTTAATAGCAAATGTTCTGCTCTATTCACAAGGATTTTGTGGAAATATGTTCTCTTTAGTTTGAGGGGGGAAGAAAATTATTTGGAGCTTCTATACATCTGAAAAGCTTGAATGTTAGCAAAAAAAGATTAGTCTTTGGTTCCTTCTTTTTTTTCCGTAGAAACTTGAACAGTGAAGAAAACAGTGTAGTTAAAGCATTAAACCAATGAAGTTGGATAGGTTTGGGGAACTTTTAGCAATATAATTACCAGAAATAGGCCTTCCATATTTTCTTAATAATTTTCATAGAACATTTTAAAAGTAATACTTTTTAAATATTAATAATAATAAATATAGTAATTCTTTAGAGATGTAAATAGGAATATGTATAGATATCCTCGAGACAGCAATATATAGGGCATTTCAAATTGTGGTAAGTATCCTTGGAATGGGATAGTTCATATCTCTGTTCTTGAACTGACTGCCGCGATTTGGTTTTGATCTCATCTCTGGGTTTGGTCTTCTGAATGACATTAGATTTTATCATCTCTATGTTACTAATCTTAATTTTGGAATGGGTAGGATATTAAATTTGGACATTCAAATCCTTGTTTGCAGATAGAAATAAGGAGGTTTTAGTACATAACATTAATTAGTCTTTTACATGGGCCCAAGACTCAGAAATCCTAGAATCATTTACTAAATGTAGCAACTTATTTCCTTTGTGACTGGAAAAGCTTTTTGTTTTACGCAAGATATTGAGACAATATTCCCTTACTCTCTTCATCATATTGACATAAAATGTAAGCTCTTTTATGAAAGTATTTTTTTCCTCACTGCATATTTATGCATTGCTTAAAAACTGCTCTAAGTACATACATACGGAAATGTTTCATGTGAGCTATATGAGGTCAGATTCATGCAGATTCTTTTCAAAGGTTTCTGATGAAGAGTCCCTTTCCAGGGACTAGCAGTCTGTCCTGTGGCCTTAGCACACATATTTTTCAGGTTGCACGACCAAACTGAGCAAATTTGAATGTCTAAATTAAACTTTGAAGCTCAAAAGTCCTTTGCAACCCAAACCATTTTATGATACCATGGTTGCAGGAGTTCTTCCTGATCCAATGTCTATTCTCAATCACCTGTGATATGTAAAAAGGGAATTCAAGTGGATTGACACAACATGCAGAAACTTTCAGTATCATGTCCAGAGGATGGACCTGATATATTACCAGCATAAATGCAACTTGTGGGACCTCCAGCAGCTGTGATGTACAAAATCTAGGCTTGTTTGGGTCCTGTTCCTAAGCAGCAGCATTAAAACTGAGTTCCTTTTTGTCATGCTGTTCATGGTAACTGAAGGCAATGTGAAGCAATGCAAATATGCTCTAATCCTCTCACCTTCCCCCTGTGTATGTACAGGTCAGGCTAAAATCTGGGTTTGATTAAGTTAAACACAATCTAAGTCTTGAGCAGAAGGGAAAGAAACACCTTGACCTTTTTCTTTTGGTACAAAGCAGACACCAAGAGTCTTTTAAAACCAATGAGGATGCAGGATTTTTATAAAACAGTAATATTTCCACATAATTGTCCTGACCATGTTAGAGTCAATGAGTTCCCATGTTTATAGCTATGTATTTTTCCTCACCGTAAAACTGCAAGGGACTTCTCACATATACTATGTTGCTCAAACAACAGTTCAGACCTAACCCAGCCTTATTTGCTGTCTTTAACTCATTAAACACTCGCTCTTTGTTCCTCTGCTATCTATTTTACCAGTTATAGGTGTAAATTTCTGGAAGATCTCAATAGGTTTTCTAGAAGACCAGGAGTTTTGAGCTTTAAGTCAACATTTTAGTGGAACTTAATTTGCCATTTCAACCTCTCAAAATAATAGAATGCTAATAAAGACTGAATCTGAAGTATGACAGGTGCATATTTAAAGCCTTGTGAAATCACTTAAACACAACAGAAACATTTAGCCACGGTAGTGTATTTAAAGCAAGTATTATATGTAGGGGTACAACTTTTAAAACTTGCTGGTTAATGAATTGATTACCTCTAACAGAAACCTTTATGTTTGATAGACATTTGTTACTTTCAGGAGTGACATGACCTCTCTCCAGGCAGAAAGTTCCTACTGCAGCCCTTTATCTAGGGAATCTTTGCATGTGTAGCAAAATCAGACCTTTAAAAAGAAAAATCCTCTGCAAATATCTTTCATGTATTTAATTTAGACTAATGTATCAACATTGCAGCAATCTCTGTTTAAAGAAAGACATAAAAGATTGCTGACATTTTCAGTGTTTTGCTTAATATTTATTTGTTTGTTTAGGTTGGTTAGTCGGTGGGAATATGGCACATTTGCTGCAGCTCACTGCCTTGTGGGTTTCAGTTATCTGGAGGGCTTACATTCTCACAAAGCTTTCTGTACATGGCAATTTGTCATCAGTTGAGGAGGATTAAAGAGGGATCAGTTACAAGACAGTCTGCTGCTTATATTTACTCTATCTACATCAACACGTCTTCCTACCTCAGTGAAATCACAGCCTAGAGCATGAGTTATTTGTGGATCTGTAACAAGTTTACCTGATATTTACAGCCGATTGAATACAAACCACAGGTTGAAGCCTTTTTGTCTTCAATATTTGCCCTTTCCTTGTTGTCACGAACCACCTATTGATTTCGAGAGCACAAACATTTCTAGATGGTGAGAGTTAATCTCTTTTTCATGCTTGTTTACACACTCTGTTCAGTCCAAAAAGCCAGTTGCACTTTTCACCTTGGTCTACAAGTAGTCATGCAAACAAATGCCTCAAACCTGAGCAACACTCTTTTGTGTCCACCCTGTTTGCTTACCTCATGCTTCTGCTCACTGTTCCTAGCTTGGTTATAGGTTCATTTTAGAGCTAAGACTCTGAGATCAAAGGGTCTGAAGGTACACTGAGAAAACACTAGTGAACAAAGGGCTGGACTGACCTTTGTGCACATCCTTAACTTCATCCTGTCTTCCGATACTCGTATCTTGTGTGTGCATATATGTGTGTGCGTGTTTACCTGTGTACACCTATCGTAAATATGAGTACCACAACATTCTTCAATGCATCTAAATATGAGACTAATTCAGGTGTTATCCATCTGCACTTCACAGTAAAAGAAAGTTGGAGAGGGAAAATAAAGGCTCGCGAGGGCCTGAATCCATTACAGACTATTTTAAATATGCAATTGGCAAATCAAAAAAGACAAGATAATATTAATTATTGTCCCAGACAAAGAAAGATGGCCCTTTCGGCTTGACTTCTAAGTCAGCACACATTATCATGATGACGGTTCCCCTAATTTCTTAGCGTTTCATTGGGGCTGAGGGCTTTTTTCTTTTATAGGAAGGAACTCATAAGCCAGTCTGACATTAAGAGAGTTCACAGGTTCCAGGAGCACAAAACAAACTATAGTTGATAACATGTTGTTAATGTTGTTAAAACACACGTGTATGTTTGTATGATGACTTTTGGAAGTTTTATATATAAAAATTTTTTTTCCCCAGGAACCAGGTTGTCAGATGACATCTAGTCCACCAACAGATTTCATCATCAGAGAGAACAAAACTATATTAATGATGCCACGACATTTTTCTTCTCTGGTGTCTAAACCTTCATAGCATCATCCCAAGGAAGAACATTGCCAATACACAGTAATCCAGAAGGTAGGTAAGACAGTAGACACATGGGCTTCTGTCTCCTTAGAAAAAAGGCATTTATCAAACAGTCAGCTTCAACTCTGAGCTTGACTCCACAAAAGCCAGACAATATGAGGAGTCTTGAAAGGGTCTCTTAAGCAAACATAGCTGGTGTGAAATGGGACTCAGTCACATATTATGCAGGTAGCTAAAAAGAAATTATGCTTGCATAACCTGTTCTCTGTGAGGTGGTTCTCCATCACCACAGCAGATGCTTGGATGATCACCACAAGGTGTCCATAGCTTTTCAGTCTTTCTCAAAATTTCAAACCCAAAGATGCCAGTAAAAATGCAGACAAATCCTAATGTGCGGAATATTTGACAGTGGTATGATGTATGGTTTCCTCTTAAGTCAAACCTATTCCCACCAGTTTAATTTCTACCTCTGTGATATTTTTTCTTGCATAAGGAATCCATTGTGCGCCCAGAAATGATATGTCTGCCTGGTTTGGCCTTGGCAGCCTGGCACACACCAGACAAAGCTACTCACAGGAACTGGCAAGAGGGTCAGTGGCTTAGGTCACAGGCACACCTTTGGGCTGGCACCAGGCTGTACGGGTGTTATCCTGAGCCCTGGCTTTGCCTTGCTAGTGAAATAACATGGAGACACTAAGAAATGAGAGAGCATTTTGTGCTACCTGTGCCACTCAGCTTTTGAACAGACATCTGGCACTGGAACATGCTCACAGCTGTGTTGCATTTCAGGTTGCTTCACGTCATGAGGCAGCAGGGTGTAGGTTTTCCTGGTGGCTTCAAAGGGTGCGCTGAACTGCCTTGTGACACCTGGGGCTTGTTAGGGTTTACCTTCAGGCATTCCAGATGGAGCACTTCAGTGGTACTTTGGCGTGTGCTTTGAGGCCAAGACTGGTGTGCCTACAACAGCAATTTACTTCAGATCAGGAGCAGGCTTCTGAAGCTAATCATCCAGTTAACCCCTCCAACTGCTTCTTGGATTGCATCATGGAGTGGTCTTGAATCACAGGAAATCAATAATCTTTGGGTCAACATAAACCAAAAGGTGTTTTTGGCATTGGACCTAACCCTCAGCAAGTGATAATGGGCTGAAATTTACAGTATTAAACCAGAGCTAGCTGAAACCCAAGTTCCTGAAGTGCGTATAATGGTGTTATTGCATCCTCAACTCTAACTTAAAAGATATGCTACCATCAAACATTGCTAGCTTGTGTAGAAAGTTGGGAATTTGAACTTGAGAGTGCTGCTGGAGGCACTTTGTAATGGTCAATATTTCATAAAGCAATGCAAGAAATCATAATTTGAGCCTTTCCACATACAGAGAAAGGTTTCTTTATAGCCTCATTAAAAATATCAAGTGCTGCAACTATCCCATGCTGATTTTTGTGGTGATTGCTACTACAGAAGTGTAGTGCTTCAGTAGGAACTTGGTGATCCCATTGTGCAGAGCAGTGCACATGCGCTGAAAGACAGGATTTAATCCTTTTAGCTTTTAGTCTGAGTGTAAAGCCTTTGTTGATCTATGCCTTGAAGCATGAGAGTTTATTTTGTTTCCTTACTTTATTTCTACCAGTGACATTTGTGCTGTGTTATTGCAGTGCACTGTTCATTCTTTTGGAGAATGTACTTGATGTTATGGTTCATTCATAATGCCTCTGTTTGAGTGATGACTTTCTTGAGTGCTAACATGATAAAACATACTGTCAGTCTTAAGATCTTTACATCAGCTTTTGGTGGCATGTCTAATTAAAAAAAAAAAAAAAAATTCAAGTGAATGAGATGCATGAATTCATTCCTTCTATGTTGTTGTACCAAAGGCTAAATAAAGGTGAAGAATCATCAATGCAAATTGATTGATTGTCTGAATATGTATAACACAATCTTTGTGCCGTAATGTCTTTTTGAGATGATAAATAATTATGAAATGTTAGTTCACATGAAGAAAATGTCTGTGTCACTCACAAGTTCCAAACCCACTGAGTTTTGCATGATTACTATTGCAGATCTTGGAATCCAGGCTAACTTTCACAATCCTTCAATTAGGCATAAGTGGGGAGTCCCATAAATTCTGAGCCCTTCTGAAATCTGTTATGTTCCAAAGATTGCTATCCAAATCCCACCTACTAAGCGATGATAGAACCAGGCTTCAAGTTCCTAGCAGCTACTTATGTCTCTTGATTTCTATTACAGATCTGTGTATCTGACTTTGCCTTTTTACTCATTAATCTGGCCATAGCTTTGGAGATCTCTCTTCATGGTGAGATAAAAATTGAGTGAAGAAAAAGATCTGAGAGATACTGAAGTCTTCAACATGGAACAATCATGTAGGACCCAGGAGAATACTTTAAAATATTCTGAGTGACTTTGTACAGGTCCCTTGGCTGGATGACCTCCTTCACTTGTTCTATACCCTCCCTCATTCTTCCTCTTCCTTCTTCCTTTCTATCCATTATCACCGTCCTTGATGTCAGCAGTGCTTAGAATTTGCTGTTGACTGAGACTGATTTATAATTTCTTCACCACAGAAAAGTAGTGCAGATTACAAATGATAGCTCTCCCCATGTATTAACGCTCACTTATTCTCTCCATGAAAATCTCGGTTGTCTCAGGATTCAGACTTGTACCTCCCCCACAACAGAACTAAACAATTCCCCAAACTTTTCTTGGGCCTTGCTTTATGCTTATAAACTAACTTGGATTATTTCAGAGTGTTTGATTAGGTATAAAATGCAATCCTCTTCCTCCTGCCAGCTATGATCCGTGGGTAATAACGTAAAATCTATAAAGAATAAAATTTAAGGGAGAAAAAAAGGGTCATAACAAGGGCATCTGCATGCCTAGCTTGTCAAGGTAGTATTACTCCACATATCAGGTTTTCGGGTACATCTGATATTCCTGTACCTCTAAAAACTTCTCTAACATAAAAAATAAATAAATGCTGGTATCTTCTATAACTTCTAAATAGTTTTGTTTTCTTAATATTACAAAATAGAAAAGGAATCCAGCTGAAGACACTCAGGAGTAAAATGGATGCTTCCAGTTCTTTTGAACAGTAATATTATTCAGGAATGATGGCAACTTGAAAATTATTATTTTTATGCTCATACCATTAGTCTCACAAAAGCATATGTACTTTTTCCTTCTTGAAATCGTGACCAGTATTTGCTAGTTTGTTGTAGCTTTAGTTTCTTTGAGTTAGGGGATCCGTGTTCCTGTACCATAGGTGAAGACCCTTCCCTTAGAGTTTCAGAAATGGGAATATACCAATAAGTTTTTTGGGTTTTAAAAGAAAAAAGAAGAATACTTGAAAGCAAATTGTGGTAATATGGTATACAGGGAAAGCTGTTGTTGAAAACAAGTTTATCTCAAAGAAAGTAGAATGGAACTGAATGAGTCCTTACCATGGGTAACATTTTTAATCATTAGAACTGAGCCCAGAAAAAGCAAGAGAAGATTTTAATATATGCTCAAAGATAGCATCTGTATTATTAAAAGTATAATGAGGAGACAGAAGAGAAACACAATAGAAATGTCTTTTACTATTATTATGCTTTACTTATATTATTCCATGGTAAATATTTTTCAGTGACATTGTTGCAGTTTGCTTTGAGAACTTTTAGACATGCTTGACCTATAATATGCACACTATAAAATTAATTTAATGTTTTAATACGTTTGCCTTTGAACATGGGTCCTCTTCATTTTTTATGGTTAAGTGAAATGTGGAATGCTAAATTCCAGAGTTGGCAGCTGTATGCTCTAGTAGTTATTCATTTATACACCCCAGATTTTATTTCAAAGGAATCATTCCTGAGCTGGATTGTATCCATTTTTCTGGGTGTCGTTCTACCCCCCAGACTTGAGTAGACAATCTTATTCTTGATGATTTTTTAAGAGTACCAGAAACTACACATTTATGTATGGAAAATTAATTTGGTGAAAATTCTAAACAAAGTTTGTATAGATATGTATAAAATCTTCCATTGTTTTTCTGAATATATGGACTTTCAATATTTCTTCCACAAAAAACGCCAAACTTTTCTTTATGCTAATTCTATAGAGTTTTCCTGAAATTTTACGTTTCATTGCAGATGAAAAGGTTTTATTGACAGCAGAAAAAAATTCTAAATTTATTCTCAATTATACAATATTAAAAATCTCTTGTAGCAGTACAGATTGTAGTAG
>WEKY01016657.1:0-13327 GCA_013390045.1 Picathartes gymnocephalus | reverse complement strand
TTTTTTTTTTTTTTAATAGCATACAGAATTTACTGTTACTCTGAAAGGCTGATTACATAGTTATGAAGTGTCAGAAAGTTGGGAGGGAAATGTATGATGGTTGGGTTTAATTGGAAAACACCACTTTTTTAAAAAAAGAAAATACTGAGCCCCAAAGCAATAATACTTTTGAAATACTGTTTTGTAAAGGAAGAAAAAAGACAGACTGTTAGCAGCTCAATGAAAAAATACAATAGAAGCAGTATTTTTTTCCCGCTATGATGAAAAGATCTATCTAGTTTCATGAAAAAACAGTGATCTAATTGTGACCTCCAGGTCAGTTCAGTTAGGCTTATCTTCCAAGGCCAAGTAGTCAGTTTGTCACCTGTGACCTGTACAACAATGATCTTTGATACTCAGATATTTCTGCTGTCTAAAAATCACTATGCATCTGGCTTATTTAATGCTATTTTGTATAGGGAACTATTTCATATTATGTTATGATATTTTTTAAATGTACAGGCCTTTTTGCATGTGATCCCCTGTCACAATTTAAAAAGAACAGTTCTCAACAGAAAAACAAGTTTTCCCCAAAGATTATTTGTTCACGACGAATTTGTTCTTTCTGTAAGAAAAGGTTACTTCTGGAAAAAAAATCCAAGTCTGAAAACACTTTTTTACCCTTTCACATCTACAGATCCATAAACATCTGTGGCAGAAAAACTTTGCAGCTTAATAATGCCAATATATGACGCTATTTCATTGCTCTTCCATAGGACAACTTTTCCAATATCTGTAAAACATACCTCCCCCTGCCTTACACCATGAAATAATTGTCAATGATGTGTTGAAATATCTGTCTATATGCACATACATATAAAATCCGCGGTCTATTATTATCTTGTAAATATTACTGAAAAGGAAAAGAAAAAAGCCTGTCCACCAATCTCTGTTAAAAAACAAAAAAAAATCTAATGTATCGGGATTTTTAGCCTTATCCACGTGGAAAATGTGGGTGAAAATGGAAAAAGGAACTTTGTATTTATACAAAGCATGCAATGAATGTGAAACCTCTAGAAATTTAAGGACATAGTTGGGTTTATTTTCCTGGTGAATGATATGTTTTTGCTTCAGGAATTACTCGCATCTCATTGGTAAACCTGGGAGCAGATGAGTCTGACTTAGTCTACTGTCAGTTCAATGACTTTAGTAATACTTTAAAGGCTTTAATGTGTCTGCACTGAACTGCACAGACTTTAATAACAGCTTTCAAAAGCAGTGATGGGTTTGGTCTCAAGCCTAACTTGTCACTTAGGACTGGAGTTCTTGTAAATAAGTTTAGCAGATGTCTGTGCAATCACTTAATTCATATAATCCACTCTGCAGAAGTACTTGTTTCTCCTTGGGAAGGCTGAAAACAGATTACTTCTTTCTATGTGGGCATGCAGTCTTGTAGCAATCACCCATGGAAGACCACTACATTTGACACAGCATTTGAAGCTGAAATTGTATTATCTCGATGATACTACAATAACAGAAAGTTTAAGATATATATTGAGTTTGCAAAATTTATTATATACTTCTTGTCTTCCATGCAGTTCAGTAGAGACCCCTGTCAATTAAGCTGTTAGTATTCATTCAATTACTTTTAAGTTCAGTAGCCGTGTCTTAATCAGCAGAGGTCAGAGGACAATTAAAGTATAACAAGTGTCTTCTGATTAGTTTTTTATTTATAGCAAAAGTAATTTTAACCGTGGCAAAGTCAGAGGTCTGGAAAAAGAGAAGAGTAATAAAAAAATTAGATAAGAACAACCCAGTGTGGCAGTGATTTTAAGATCTTAAAGTGCTACACATTCATCTTTTGTACTACAAAGTCCCTCCCAAGAAGTGTTAAAGTAAGGTAGTCAATCAGGATATTAGAGAGCTTAACTCTTCTGCATGGCAGTGATAGACTTTTTCTTTTTTTGTTTAGCTCCTCTGTGCCTGCTTTTGAATTCCATGAAAATATCTTGGGTCTTTGTGCCACCCTCCAATGCTGTGAAGGACAGTTTAAGATATTTTCCCTATCTATTTTGTAAGTGCATTATTTGTCTTCAGCTCCTACATGCACCGGCCTGTTCACCAGCACTTGGGCAGAAGTTTACATAGCAGGAGACAGTTACTCCAAGGTGCACAGGAGAATGAAAAGAATTATTCCTACAGTTGTCTTAATTGTACAGTACTCAGGGAATAATGCGCCCGCGCAAGCAGTAGGCAGTTAACGAAGACCTCAAAAAACAGTGCTGCTGCTTCCTTGACTGCAGGAGGTAGATATTTCACCTTCAGGAGCATCCCTATCCCACTTGAGAGCCCTCATCAGCAGGATAGTGCTACTGCAGCTGGCTTTTTGGGAATCAAATTGTGCCTTTGCTGAAGAGGCAAGAGAGGAGCCAAGTGCAGGATCAACATATTGTCTGTATGATGGCAGCATTCAGTAACCCAGACAGATCACCTCCAAAAGCAAATCATAGTTTTGCTGTTTCACTAGAGCAGAGAGAGGATAGCTGGTGAAGGTTTTTAACATGCCTCTCCTCCAGGTTATATAAGATCTTAGCTACCCAATTACAGCTGTTGTGCTTGGGGCAGTAATAGTGTAATTGTGTGGAGCTGAGCTGAAAAGACAGCTGAGTATGGTGAAAGGTGTGCCAAAATTCCTATTTTGAAAAGACTTTTCCATCTGAAAGACTATTTCCAGAAGATCTGGAACAAAACATGTTCTGAAAAAAATGTGCTGGATGTACAGCTGGAAGAGGCTTGTACTGGTTGGTCCTATCCCATCCTGAGGGACTGACACTACATCTCCTTTTGAATCTCTCCTTCCTCATTTCACAAAAGCTTTGCATTTAATAGTGGGTAAAGAGGAACTCAACAACAGATTATGGCTTGGAAATTCTAAGGTGGAGGGTTGGGTTTTTTGAGAGGGAGTGGAAGGAATTATATGACAACAAAACCTGCCTGAAATGCCTCAAAATTTGGGGGGATTTCAAAGGTTGTTTTGGCAGCCTGACAGCTGTGTAACACAGGCTCCGGGAGGCACTGCCAGCACAGCTTGGGTGGAAAGGTGCAGTGCTGCAAATAGCAGGCCCCTAGCATTGCTAAGGCTGAGGTACTACGATAGCCACCACAGGCACCTCATGTCTCTTCTGACATAGAGACATTACTGGGTTACAGAGCACTTGGGGCAGGGCAGGCTGTGGCCATGGCACTCTGTGACCTCTCCTGCCACATAGTGCCAGCAGCCTTAAGCAAACTGAATATTTATGTGGAGAGGATTCAACAGAAGAGCTTAAGGACAGAGGAGACTTCATTCTATCTGTTTCCTTCAGTATTTTCTGAGGATCATATCCTATCTGATTCCGAGTTACCATTGTTGCCTTGCCAAAACCTACTTAAAATGGAAAACTTTTATTTGTGAGAATTTCCTTCAAGAGGAAAATTATAATTGGTTGGATAAATCAATCTCCCTTCTTCTTTGTATTAGGATTATATCCTATACAAGACTCAAATGCCTCTGCAATACTTTCTTTTTTATCCTATTCTCATTTGTGCCGCATTTGAATCTGTCTAACCTGTGTTCCACATGAGTACTTCATGGCAGTGCTCTGGGAAAAGTGGGCTCCTTTGAAGCACAGAACAAGAAAAAGAAACTTCTCTTAAAATACATTTTTCACTCTCATACGTTCTTGTCAGACATAATGAAACAAATAATGTTCACAGACCAAAATCACACAGAAAGTACTGCTGCTTTTCTAATCTGTGTTGGTTTTGTTTGGTTCTTTATTTTCTGGAATAGTGTGGGTTTTGTTGGTGATGGTTGTTGGTTTGGGGTTTTTTGAGGGGGGAGGGGGAATATTTTGGTCCAGTAGTCTCGCTCCCAGAATAGCCAACTAACTAAAAGTGAAAGAAAAATTTCTACAAGAAAAACAAGCACTTGAAAATAGGGGGTGTTAGTGATTCTATTTTTGTTGTTCTCAGAATATGGTCTCACACCATCATTTTTTAATCTGTATCCTAATGCATGAAATAATATAAATGGGTTTCACTATTCTCTTTTGGGGTTTAACTTCTCTCTTCTCTCACTTCCTGTCAGCTGTTCTGATGCTTAAGTTTTGGATCACTCTTTAAAGCAAGGGAGAAAATCTCATTACAGGAAGTATAAAAGGGGATACAATGATCTGGGTATGGTAGTTTCAAAAGTTTGCACTTTTAATGCAGTGTTTTTATTATTATTTTTAGCTCAGTGATGACTAGTGCTTTGTGCCATAATTTGCAAGATGGGTTGCAAACAATGTGAGGCTGGTGCAGAGGTTTTACTTTCCTTAAAGAAGGAAGGGATCTTCATGCATTCCCTGTGAAGAGCACAGCCCCTTCAGCTCTTGAAAACTCAGCTTTTTCACCTCACATGGACAGCATGACAATGGCAGAGAGGTCACTGCATCCATGTTTCACTCTAACCAGCAGGGCACACTGCAGTGTGCAGAAACCTGGGCATCACCTTGTCTCCTCAGTCCTGCTGTCTGAAGCCACCATTTGTCACTGCTCCTTTTATAGCCCTTGGAGCTACAGCTTGTAAAGGGCTGAATACTTTTAATTGCCTCTGAATTCACTCAGCAGCTCTTGGGAGATCTCCCTGGCTTGCTATTTCCTTTCCATCATCACCTGCTCTTTTTCCATGAACTGTAAAGATTACAGGTGATACCAGCTTTTTACTCATTGAATCCAGTCCCCACACATACGGTCAATATGGAGGCGAAAGCTCTGCATCCTACAATCAATGGTCTTGAGCCTTTGAGTCCCCTGATCTTCTCTGTGTTTAGATCATTATGGAAAGAATATCATAATTAAAATTGTGTGAATAAGCTATGATGAATAATTTATCTTACAAATTCCTCTATTTTGTCTCTTAGGAGTATCTCAAAGTAAATTGACTTCTGTTTGTTTTTTGAGTGGTTCATTGTCCAAGGAAGCATTTCTCTTTCGTGATTAATAGTTAACGCTACCTTTCATCTGGTTCTGACTGTTTCCTAGTCTTGATTGGACAAACAAGTCACACCGGGATTTACCTTTATTCTAGAATACAGAAAAAGTACTGCTATAAATATTTTACAATGCCATTGCAAAATCTCTGAGTAAAATAATTAATGCTTTTCACTTGTTCTAAGTGAGTGACTGAGGTATCTTCTTACATAAAAGCTTCCAAACTACTAAGCAACTAAAGACACACATGTAGCTGGTGTCATGTCTGAGTTTACCAGAATACAGGTTGCAGTATCTAGAAAATTATCTCAGCTATCCAGGTTGTCTAAAATGTGTCACACATGCAAACACACACACATACAAAAATGGACATGAAAAATTTTAATTAATCCTTAATGTAAAAGAAACTTGTATAAAAATACTGTAACAGTAATTGGGAGATTTTTGGTGCGCCCTTAAGTAAAACTTCAGTTTAATTTATTTGTCACCTAGTAAATCTGTTGTGCTGCTAGTGATTTCACCCTGCTTCTTACTTTGAAATCAGACTCTTAGATTATAAAATAAGCATGCAACTGCTATCTGTAATGAAAGTGTCTGCTACACTGACAGGGTTTGCCAATTTATATGCTCAACCTTCATAAATTAGAGAATTAGTACTTTTGAGAGGATATATCCTTAATAAGTGTAGCAATATTGGGGGGATTCACCTTAAAAGATATCACCAAATCAGTGATATAAAGGAATATAATAACGCACCCAGCACTATGACTGCTACATATGTCTCTTGCCATGCCTGCAACAGTGTAGCTGACTAAAGTTCCTGATCCACCATGGTAAATCAGGGTATAATTAGATCGACAACTTTAACAACAGTTGTATAAAATAACATAGTTGAGTTGAAATCAAAGGATTTTCCAAGTTAGCTATTTTGCTTATAGCACTCTTTCTAATTGCTGGGATACTTTTATTCTTCTGTCATATTCTCTGCTTTGGCTTATACAGTGTTCTTGCATAAAGAAGACCCACCATCTTCACAGTTGCAAAATCCAATCATTTACCTTACAACAAAACTATTGCAGGGTATCTATTAATTTCCTATAAAGAAATAATCCCAAAATGAGCCCATAAATGTCTTTCAGATAACTTTTAAAAACAATTATCTTCCCTCCCTTAATCATAGCCAGAGTCTAATATGTTATTATGGAAATTTAATACTTTCTGTCACAGAAAAGTACTTTGCAACACAATGGTAACATCTGAAGGTGTGTTTTTGATTATTTTTTTGTTCCTGTTTTTGTGATTTAAGTCTAACTTATATGTGTGTTCTCAGCAGGTTTGTAAGAAATGCTTCTAGATGGAGTGGAAGGACTGAAGGTTGAGAGCAGAGACGATGCAAAAAAACGTTGAAGAGATAAACATTGCTGTCGGTAGCAGGTTTTAACTTCTGTGCATGGGCACGGAGGTATGTGCATGTGTCTACCTCCCTTCCATTGCCCTGAAAACTCAGCCCCTGTTTTTATATTGTTTTGAGTAATATGTGATAAGATAGAAGGAAATTAGGAAAGCACAGGAGAATTATAAGTGCAGACTGAAACAGATGTTTCAAATATGGCAAATGTTATTTTAGAATCATTTTATCTTCTTTTTGTGCATTTTGAGATGGTAAGACCTGAAATGTCAAAAATCCAGGGGGTTTTTTTGGGTCTTTATGTAGGATTTTTATTCCTACAATTAAATTGATGAATTTGTTACTGTCTTCCTTGTCTCTCTTATATTTGCACATATACAAAGATGCTGAAAATCATACTACAGAAAATGTTTTATGGCATATATTTTTAAAAAATTTTTAGAAGGCATATTACTTGTGACAATTTGTTATTCTTCATACATGAGTTCATTTCCCACATATCAATAATTTAACAAGGTTTTCATGGGAGCCCTGTGCTACTATAAGTCATTCATTGAAAACTGATTCTGCTAGATCTAAAAGCAGTGGTTAAGGATATTTGCCTGGAGTACCTTGAAGCATAAAGGTCATATTTAAACTGGTTCTGGAGGTTGCTCCAAAGGGCACCCTAAGGAATTTCTTATGGACAGGATAAGTGACATGGCCTACCCACATGCTCATGTAGAGGGGTAATGCAGTTTTGTAGTTTATAAGTTCTCAGAAAAGTTTTTGTGTGTTGAAGAGGCCATACCTTGTATGGGTGTAAAACTGTGTGGTATTTATGGCATTCAGCAGATAGACTTTGTAGTGAATTTAGTTTGCAAAAATGCACAACATTCTATAAGGTTCAGTTGGATAACATCAGTTTAGTTTATTGCTAGAAAACAACAATATATTAGGTACATTAAGAAAAAGATGTGCCTAATCTTTCATCACCATTCTCTCACTAAGTACAGATTCAAACTTCCAGCCAAGATGGGAGAGAAAACAGGCTTATTTGGTGCTAGTATGTGTGCCCAGTTCNCTAGTATGTGTGCCCAGTTCTTGGACATCTAGTCTACTATATGGACTTGAAGACATTCCAAAGCAGGCAACGGATGCCATAATTCAAGCAATATTTACCAAATGTTTACTAAATGGGATTCAGCCAAGCATTTTGGCTCCAACCATATTGCAAAATAGACAAATTCTCCTGTACAGCACCTCTTACATACCAGAATGACCCAGTCTACTCTGAGCTGTGCTGATGTGTACTAACCAGTTGAAGTGAAAATTCGGACACCCTGGGCTACTGCTGCGGGCTGCAAACCCGCAGTGTCTGAGGAAGAAGGTGTGAGTGGGACACAGACACAAATACAGCCACCACTGTGGGATGTGACCTGCGCTTGCAAGGAGTTCTGCTTGTTTGTATCAGCTAAAATACAGCCTGGTATGTGCTCATATGAAATAGCTGAAGAGCTGAGAAACACCTAAGACTCTGACTCTGTGTTTTTTAAAGCACAACCACCTGCATTTTCTTCGGATTTTTGGAAGTAAATTTATTGCTGTTCCCTTGCAATGAGGACCATGTAGCAAGGCTGTGCCTGCAGAAGGCTGTGCTGCCATTGCAGTACTGCTGGAGAAACAAAGTGCAACACATTTCAATAATGCCTCGTACCTTCTAATCATAAAGGGCTTCTGAGCAGGAAAACAATGCCATGATTTCTTGTCTAATACTGAGTAGACTGTCCCTGGAACCTATGATATCCATAAAAGTAACTCGTAGTAAAACCATGTCAGTGTGGGTGTCACCCCTGGAAGAATCAGTCCTTCCCATATGCCAGAAGAAAACTCATAATTTAGCTGCAAAATGTTTCAGGTAAGCTGGTTGGTTCTATTGCAGCATTGTGCTAGAATAGCTCCCTTGCTGCTTGTCAGCAGGAATCTCAAGCAGCACACATTCACTTCCAAATGGAATTTACCATTTAAACAAGTATTATACCAATGTCTCACTTAATTTTTATGCCAGTGTGATTTGCATCACCTTAACTATGTATCATCTGAACTCCTGATTATATGTACTCATATTGAATTGGATAATGCTGTATGAGCACTATCTTGTTGATTCATTGTTTTATTATGCTCTTTATCTGAAGTTCAGCTTTTACTAACTGCAGACTGTCATCAGTTTGAAGTAAGCTTAGATTGCCTGCTTCTAACAGAATAAGATGTTTATTTTTATAGGGCTCTTCTATTGTGGGATTTTTTTTCCTTTAGGTTATTATTGGTATGACTGTTGTTTTGGTGCAGGAAGGCAGACTTCTCCTTTGACATTTATAGAATCCAGATGGAGAAAGTGATGGACCCGACTAAATTTGCTTCATGTTGATGCTTTGACTATGCACTCAACTTACATGTGTGCCTGTATGATACAGGCTTAGTGTAAAGGGGCATAAACAACCCCAGCTATGCTGCACAGCTGCTTCATCCTTGTAAGTATTGTGCTATTTTATGAGCTGATGCCTTCAAATATGAAATAGCATTCATACCCAGAAAGGTGAAGGGAGACTGGCAGATTTATTATGAAATACAGACTCACCAACAAGAATCTAAGAGAGGTCTTGGCAACACTTACTCTACGTCTGCATTAATATACTGAGTGGTCCATCACATTTATTCCTTTAAAACCTTCATTGATACTTTATTTTCAGAAATAAACAGTTTTCCAGAAGCAGACTAGTAGAAGAGTTGTTAAAACACTTGAGACATGAGAGATGTCTGAATACAGAAAAAAGACAATAAGCTTCAGTCTATCAGTTATAGAAAAATGTAACTGAATTTTTCCAGCTTTCTGATGTTGAAGAACACCAGTAAAACAAAAATGAATTTTTTACTTTGCTTGACACAGGCCAGCAGCTAGTTTGCTTTCAATATTCTTGAAAGTAACCTGAAGACTTCTAAATTATATCTGACTTCCTTAAAGGCCTAGAGCTAGGAATTTTTGAAGAATTATGGCAGCATGGCTCCTTTCTTTACTCCCAGCTGTCTGTTCTAAAAGGAATACAATATAGACCCAAAGGCTTTATATGTGCAAGTATCTCCTGATGCTAGAGAAATAGCTAGGTACTTTGAAGAAGTTACGGTCTTTTATATTTTTTTCATCACAGGCAAACCTCTGCATTTACTGAAATAGTTTCTGAGGTAGATAAATAACAATAGTATGATATACACTCCTACTTTGAAATTGTTCTTACAGTATTCAGCTCTTGAACAGTTTCTTCTGTGCATAGAGTATGTTGATGAAAATAAGAGAGGTAGCTAGAGATCAAAACGTTGCTGATATCAAATTTTTAACCCTCCTCCTTCAGAAAATGTTTTAAATCTTTTGTTGTTGGTTTTGTTGTTTTTTTTTCCTTTGACATTACTGCAGAAATTGTGTACACAAATGTTTTCAGGATATATGTGTTTTGTATTGCTCCAGCAATTATGCCATACTGCAGAGTAGTTATGCTAATGCTGTACTACTTTTGCATGCAAATAGTTGAAATGAGAGCACTGAAATGCAGATACTTATAACTGGATCTCCACTACTAGTTTTCCACTACACAATGGGTCTTCATCTTTCTATGTAGAGGATGCTGCTTCTCTTGTATTTGCCTACCTCTATTTCACTGTGTGCCTGTGATTATGGTGCAAGTGCATACACGTCTTTTTGTGGGCTTCTGTCTAAGTATGGAGGGTTTTATATGAGTTTGTAAGGACTTACAAAAGCAGAAGCAAGCAATATGTGATATAAATGTAGTTTCTTTACTTTTTTGGTGGAAATTCTACACATTATCTGAAAAATCCATCATTTATGTACAAAATATAAAGCAAAGAGATATGTGCTTCACACAGTTATCTTGAAGAAATACTTTGAGTATAGTAAAAAATTTCAAAGAAGCTAACTTCCGAAAAGAATGTCTTAGCAGCTACAAAGTCCTACAATGCAAAACACTTGATGTAAATATTCTGTTGTAAAATATTATATAATACATTGATAATACCTTATCACAATGCTGTGTATTATATTAACAATTATATCATAGTATTATCTATCTTATAGAATTAGATAATGTTATATGTATGGCACTGTGCTACAAAAACAAAAACTGTTTCAAACGTCCCCATCTTCTCTTTGAATTTCAGGCATTTAACCACTACTGTTTTCAATTCATTACCTCCAGTGAGGTAAAAGCACTTTTCTTTATTTATATGTAAAGTTTTATTTACAGCACTGGACAAGGTTAAACACAGGCTTGAAGATAAAAATAGAACATAAAACCCAAAAAACTGAACAAACAAATATCTGGTATCCCTCTCTTCAGCTATCAGTTGGACTTCAGGTAAGGTAGTCTGAGCTGCGGGAGCCAAACAACCACCTTAACACTTTTGTTCTTATAATTGCTTTTTAGATGAGTGGCTATGGCTAGGTATAAAGGTATCTAATTTAGGGAAACGCATTATATTTTGAGTTTGATTAGTTTCAGGGTGTTTTAAGGAAAGGAAATGTATCATCATCTAGGCTTGTTGAAAACTTCAGGTTTTGTTTCTTTGTGTTTTGGGGGTTTTTTTAAGTTCCAAGTGGTGGGCTTGCAAGCCCTTGTTATAAAGAAAAAAAAAAGAAAAGGGGCAGGGGGCAGGGTGTATTAACCTCTAAGACTTGAAAAGTCTCATTTATACTAATATGGAACACCTACTAATCCACAATCTATAAATAAAAGGCAAAGAAACCCAAAAAAACCAAAACAGGACTAAAGGGGTTTTTTTCTTGATCAAACCTTTTGCTACCATTTTCATTATCTTGTCTCATTAATCAAAGATAGTTACCTAATAATATAACAAAATATGTACCGGCATTGGAATACTCCTTTATTTAAGCCAATTAGATTTGAGAAGAAGCTGTTAGTGTCCCACCACCCCAATTGTAGCCTAGTCTGGTAGCAGCATTTAGCAAAAGAAATGCATCCATTACAGAGCGATCTATTAATTATATAACCAATATTTTGCATTTTTTTATTAAGAACTTGACATATCATAGTCTAAAATGCAGGACTCCCCCTCCTAGGCAAGTGGTCTAGCTACCAAAAGCCATAATCACCAGTCTTTTAGCCCAAATGATACCTAATTATCTTAAAAAACAAACAAACAAAAAACAACCAACCAAACCAAAACAAAAAACCCAGCAGCAGTGAGGTCATAAACCATCTCCTATTGCCAGTGTTAGGATGGTGGTTAAGACATTACTGTAGGGCAGGTAAAACTGTGTTCCAAATACTCTCTAGCAAAGGAAAGAAATTAATTGAATTCAGGGTGACTACCCATGCTCTGTTAGATGAAACTGTGCCAGCATCTGCTCCTCCTCCTTTGGCTGTCCTTTGATAGGAAAGAATAATTCTTTAATGTTTTTTTAAAGGTACTGAACTCTGGGTAATTACTCAGAGCTGTAACTCCCAAGTGAAGGGCAACTGGCATAAAGGATCTAACTGCTCCTGAAAGGCAGAAGGTTTTAAAGCCCTGTCATGGATGTTTTGTGTTACCTTGGGTAGTTCTCTCTCTACCCATCAGCTTTTGCAAATTGCATTCCTTCTTTTCTGCATTTTATATAAGGAACTAGGAAAGAAGCTGTTACTTACATTGTGTCTGAAATCCTATCCATCAGGGGATATAGACTCAGATTACATGTGAAATTAACTTATTCATGTAAATTCTGTGGCTCATAGATGTAGTAATGCCAATAACTTTAGAAGGAATACATTAAAAGTCAAGGACTGAAATCCTTCCTGGACAGAAACCATGGAAATTTAGTAGATTTTACTTTTTCCTCTGACTTTTATGGTTGTTCTTTCTGCACAGACAGTGGAACCAAGGATATTTACCCTGTGAGGAATACTGGGACAGTGGCTGGATGGGGATGGGATTAGGAAATCTAAGGCATGGTTGGAGTTGAGTTTGGCAAGGGATACTAAGAATAATGAGGTGCACAGTAGAAGAAAGGCATAGGCCTGTTAGAATGGATCCACAGAAAGTCCATAAAAGTCATCAGAAAATCTGGAACCTCTCTCCTGTGAAGACAGTCTGAGGCTGGGAGAGCTGGACTTGTACAGCCTGAAGAGAAGACTCTATGGAGATCTTTCAGTACTTAGAGGGAGTTATAAGAAAGACAGACACTATTTACCGACAACTTTTATGTCAGGAGAAGGGACAACAATTTTTAACTGATAAAGAGACTGATTTAGATTGGAAGTAAGGAAGACATTTTTTATGGTGAATATAGTGAAACAATGAGAAAGTCTGTCCAAAGATATTGTGGATATCCCATCACTGGAAGCATTCAAAGCCAGGTTGGACAGGGCTTTGAGCAACCTGATCTAGTGAATTATGTCCCTGCCCATGGCAGGGGCTTTGGAGAAGCTGATCTTCAAAGATTCCTTCCAACCCAAACCATTCTATGATTCTGTGATTTTGGTTGTAGGATCCTAAACCACGATGAATAGAAGTTTTCTACAATAATATAACTCCTACAAACATCTGAAAGATGTCTGTGTTGTCATTTACATTCAAACTTATTCTCAGCAACAACTACTGTTCATGCATTTCCACTGCATTGCTGAAGATGTATGTAATTTTTTTGATACGTATTGTTATGTGGTCATCAAAGGGAGGAAAATAATGAGAAATTTCAGTTCCTACAGAACAGGCATGATATTGGTCTAGTGCTTTCCCAGATAGGGGCCATCCTCAAGATAATTTCAATACTTGGGTTGTAGACTCTCATTCAGCATTCTGTTCTGTCCTGTGCGGATGCCAGTGTGCTCAGGAATGGTTACAGCAACGCCCTCTGAAGAAAGGGGAAATCACAGTTCC